>JAODXP020005528.1:0-51663 GCA_027497455.2 Sardinella longiceps | reverse complement strand
TTTTAAACAAGTTAAGTTAACATAAGTCTTTGACCTCCAAATATTCATTCCAGAGTGAATCCCCAGAATCCCATCCAGGCCTGCTTTAGTGGTCACATGAGTGGTTCTGGACACTTGAAACTCAATTCAATTCAATTCAATTTTATTTGTAGAGTGCTCAAATATAGTGCATTGTCTTGCAGCGCTTTACAGACAGTACGGGAAGCATCCATGAGTAAAAGGGGCAAGGAAAAACTCCCTTTGCTTTACTAATAATTCAATTTTAGGAAGAAATCCGCTTAAAACAGGTCGAGGGTAATGTAAGACTTTGGGCAATGTGGGACTGTGAGAATGTCCTCACTTCTCTCATTGGGTCCAGACACATTTTTAACAGTGTGTTTATTATGGTGGATCCTCTTCAGATCATCTGTGTTCATGTGAATCCCTCTCAGATAGTTCTCTGTGTGCCCCCTGCTATTCACTCGATGTTGGATTCTATTCTGTTGAGACAGCAATTACACATTAAGAGGCTGTTTGTCTGTCATTGTTTTCATTGAATTGTTAATTTTATTTGATTAATATTAAAATAATCCAATAATTTATTACAGACCTTTTTCAGTGGTCACATGAGCTATTCTGGACACGTGGAACTGCACAGGTCGAGGGTAATGTGGGACTGTGAGAATATCTTCACATCTCTCTTTGGGTCTAGACACATTTTTAACAGTGTGCTTATTGTGGTGGATCCTCTTCAGATTATCTGTGCTCAGGCATGGACAAGTAGTTTTTATGAAGAATTTAAAACACTTTTGTCGAAATGTAATGATTCTGGAAAGGAATTTATAATTCTAGGTGATTTTAACATTAATTGGGCTGATAAATCCGATAGAAAAAAGCTCAAAGGTATCACTGAAAGATATGACTTCTCCCAAATGACCAATGGCCCCACCAGAATTACACGTCATTCAAAAACACAGATTGATCTTATTTTTAGCAATAAACCAGAAAGACTCACTAAATCATATAATTTCATAACTGGCATCTCAGATCACAACTTGGTATTAATTTGCAGAAAACTGACCAAGAAACGTTTTTTGTTTAAGAATGATAAATACACAACTTATAAAATACCAAAGAAAGATATAACAAAGTTTGAGGAAAAACTGAAACTTATAAATTGGGATGGGTTGTATTCCTGTATTAACCTAGATGATAAGTGTGCATTGTTCTCTGCTAACATTAGAAATGTGAAAGATAAATTTCTTAGAAAGAGTGTGAATGGACGTAGAAAATATAATTTGCCTTGGTTAAATGATGAATTATGGAGCCTGATGAAAAAAAGAGACCATGCACTTAAAACTGCTTTGAAAAGTAAACTTGATAATGACCTCAGGATATTTAAGGGGTTTAGAAATAAGGTTGTAAATATGCTCCGTAAAGCCAAAGCAAACTTTTTTATTGATTTGATTAATCAGGCCAGAGGTAATAGTCAACAAATATGGAAACATTTGAATAATCTATCAATGAAAAAACAAAATGGAAGCCAAAGTATTGAGTTGAAAATACAAGGAAAGCTAGCCAGAAATTATGAAGAAATTGCACTAGTTTTTAATAATTATTTTAAGGAGTCTGTGGAGAAGCTGGCAGCAGGATTTGGTCATAGAGAGACACAGATTATTCCCCCAGATTACACATATCCAGTTCTCAATTTAGCAGAAATATGTGAACAAGACATTCACATAATTTTGTCAAAGCTAAAAAACTCCAAGGCTCAGGATGTATATGGTTTGGACTCTTGCCTATTAAAAACAAATAGCAAAGCTTTATGCACACCCATCACACATTTAGTTAACTTGTCTATTAAAGAGTGTGTGTTCCCTGATGCATGGAAAACTGCTGTGATAACACCTATACTTAAGGGTGGGGACCCGACTGATGTCACAAACTATAGGCCCATAAGTATATTACCGGTCATATCCAAGGTTACTGAGAGGGTCATAGCTGATCAGCTCACAGCCCATCTCAGTTCTTGTCATACTCCACTTCATCCAATGCAATTTGGGTTTAGAACTAATCACTCCACAGAAACGGCTGTCTGCTTCTTTATAGAAAAATTAAAATCTAGTCTAGATAATGGAGGGGTGGTTGGGGCTGTTTTTCTCGATCTCAAAAAAGCCTTTGACACAGTCAATCACAATGTCCTAGTGTCTAAACTGTCTTCACATAATATCTCAGCAGCTGCAATAAAATGGATAACATCATATCTGTCAAATAGAACACACTGCACAAGAACAAACAATCATCTGTCTCCAGAAAATGCTTGCTCAATAGGGGTGCCTCAAGGATCAATTCTGGGGCCCTTACTCTTCAGCATATATATTAATGATCTGCCTTCAGTTTGCCCTGGGGTGAATATACAAATGTATGCTGATGATACTGTTATTTATATCCATGCTAAAACAAAACAACAAGCACCGTACACACTCACTGGGGCAATGAATAAAATAGCTACCTGGTTGGACCACTCCTGCCTAACACTAAACACAACAAAAACAGTTTGTATGTATTTTACCTCAAGGAAAAATACTACACAACCTGAGATAGTTGTTAAGGGAGAGCATTTACAAGTGGTGGAAGATTTTAAATATTTGGGGGTCATCATAGATTCAAATTTAACTTTTAAAAACCATATTAAAAAAGTGCATGGTAATGTTAAAAAGAATTTACGTACATTTAAAATGATCAGGAATCAGATGACTATAGAAGCTGCTAAATTATTTCTTCATTCCATGATCTTAAGTCATCTTTCATACTGTCTGACAACTTGGTCTCTTGCAAATAAGACTTCAATGTCATTAATTTACACAGTTTACAAGCAAGCATTAAAAGTCCTAGACAAGAAACCATATACTTACCATCATTGCAATATCATACAGAAATATAATTTTGTTTCTTTTCAAATGCATGTTTGTATTTTAAAATCATTAAGGAACTTGCACCACCACCCCTTAGGCAATTTGTGTATCAGAGCACAAATAGCATAAGGTCAACAAGATCAGCATCTAAAGGAAACTGCCTGAGTGTTTTTAGATATACAACCTTTGGTCAAACTGCATTCTCAGTGAAAACATCTACATTGTGGAATAGTATTCCTGTTGACATTAGGCAAAGCACTACACTTAATACTTTTAAATCACAGCTTAAGAAGTGGCTTAAAGCAAATCAACAGTGTGAGCATTTCTAGTTTTTTTTTTTTTTTTTTTTTTTTTGTATGTATGTTGTATGTATGTTTTTGTTTTGCATTTCTGGATTTTGGATGGACCATGTGAGACAGTCTCTTTCTGCACTCTTACTATAGTTTTTTTTTTTTAATTTGTTTTCTTTTAATGTCAACATCTACTCCTGCCCAGGGACAACTGATGTAAATTAGCCTATGGCTACAATCAGGCTCAGTTATATATTGTGCATTGTCCCTGTTCAATAAACATATAAATAAAAAAAATAAAAAATGGACTGGCCATAGGGCATACCGGGCAATGCCCTGTGGGCCAACGGCCATTTTTGGGTTGGGGTTGTCATTAAGTCATAATTTACATAAAGGATAATAAAGTGGCCAGGGCTATTTTTTGGTCCCAGTCTGGCCCTGACTATGCTCAGGTGAATCCCTCTCAGATTCAGTAGTTCTCTGTGTGCCCCCTGCTATTCACTCTATGTTGGATTCTATTCTGCTGAGACAGCAATTACACATCACAAGGCTGTTTTGTTTGTTTCATCGATTTTCCCCTTTTGAATTATACATTTTATTTGATTAATAACTTATTGTTTTAATGACGTGTATTAAAAATATTTCTCTACCTGGATTTCAGGTTCAGCCATCTTTTCACAGTTCTGTCAGGTCCACTACGTCAAATGAAACAAGAAAACAGTGGATAATTTATATGAGACTTTATTTATAATGCAAATAATTTAATTTGGCGGTATGACTCTGTTCAGAGGAAGTCCCGTTCTTTTCCATGAGCTCCATGGAAGCCAAGATGGGGAACAGCAGCAACTCAGGGAGAATTACCCCCATTTAAATAAAATGGAAGGGTAATGCATTTTCCCCCATGAACAGAGCAAGCAACAATGACAACAGTATGACATCGTTCCAGTTTTTCCTCTTTGGGTGGAGCCGGGGAGGAGGTGGGTTGCGAAATCAGCGTGCAACTGAAGCAGCAGGAAGAGTAACCAGAGGGAAACAGCTTAAATAGAGCGCCCTATTGACAAGCAGCCTATGGCGAGTGGCAGCGGAAAGACAGCTGACATGGGCTGGGCTGGCATTAACCAATTAGAGATGTAACAGCTGATAGTGGGCTTGACTACGTGGCCTGCCAGAACTAACGCAGAATGCTCCATTTCTGTCAGGTCCACTACGTCAAATGAAACAAGAAAACAGCGGATAATTTATATGAGACTTTATTTATAATGCAAATAATTTAATTTGGCGGTATGACTCTGTTCAGAGGAAGTCCCGTTCTTTTCCATGAGCTCCATGGAAGCCAAGATGGGGAACAGCAGCAACTCAGGGAGAATTACCCCCATTTAAATAAAATGGAAGGGTAATGCATTTTCCCCCCAAACAGACCATACCAGGCAACCTCCCTGGCTTCAAGAGCCAGCGGAGGTAAATGAAATCTAAGGCCAAATTTTCAAATTAAAGTTATATGCTGAATTAACCAATAGCCCAATAAAGACATACGATCTAACTATTGAAAACGTTCTTTATTAAATTTAAACGACAAGAGGGAGAGCGCTCAAGCAAGAGCAAAAGAGTGCAGCACCAAAACCCCCAAAACTGACGGAGAGAAACGAATCAAGAAGCGGTGCTCATAGCCTTTTGAGCATCAAGTATGGCCTGAGCATCAGGCCGGAGATAGCGCTCGTAAGCCGCAGAAGACCATCGCCCCATAGCCTTCAGTGTGGAGACGGGAGTAGAGGCGGCAGCAGTGGTAGCGGCTCCTATGCGCAGCGAGTGTGCTGTGTAGCGATCTGGTGGGAGTCCGCAGTACAGGCAGAGCAGGCGGAGGCGAGCTGCGAACCAGGTTCTGGATACAGGCTTCCCCTCTTGGGTCAAGAACAGCGGCTCCCGCTGGCAAGCGCCGGATCGACTCATCATGTATGCCGACATGGAAGACAGAGGACAATAAGCAGTGTTAGTTTCAGAGATATAAATAATCGTTCCCTTCTTATCCCTATCAGTTTTAGAATGTTTAAGCAATAAAGTAAAGTAGTGTGCACCAACTGACATATCAGAAATAGTGAGGTCCTGAGAAGGATCGAAAGATTGAGTGCGAGTACAGAATTCACCACATCTGAGAAACCCATAAAACGCAGTGAGCAGAATAGTTTCTAACAATCGATCAGTGTAAGGACAGAAACACCCTTCCCTTAGCCTTGATATAATTTTTTGCAACAGAGAAAGTGTGACAGGGAGGCGGCGATCTTTGCCTTGAGGATTCTCTTTTTTGAGGCCGTTAAGCAGGAGCCGAATAGATGGATTCTCCAGTAGACTGCAGGAGGATGGATCCAAGCAGCGTAGGTGGAATTGGATGCCGGCTATCATACTTTTAATGGAGGAAGGCTGCATTTTTCGGGACTCAAAACAATGGACTATAAAGGCACTAACACAAGGAATATTGACAGGCAGAGTAGTTACTGAAAATGTGGTACAAAAAGAGTTAAAATGAGACCAGGCTGAATCGTACATTTTTAATGTAGATTTGCTTAAACCGTTGCGCATATACTGTGCTGCAGAGCGCAAATAAGGCTGCAGAGATGAGGCTAATCTAGCACAGTCTGATTGAAAGGGGGCATTCCAGACCGCATGCTGCCGCTTCTGGACACAGGAGGCGGAATCTCTGAAACTGAAATCGAGAAAGTGCGTCAGCAATTTGATTGTTTAAGCCAGGGACATGGGTTGCACGAAAATGAAAGTTGCCCAAAATGGATAACCATGTAAGGCGTCTGACGAATCTATTAATAAAAGGTATGGAGGATCGCCCCTTATTAATAATGTTAACTGTTGCTACATTATCACAGAAAAACACAATTTGTTTCCTGGCCCAATACCTCCCCCATAGAATACAGGCAACTCTTCTGGCCAAACACCAGCGAACCACTGACCATTAAAAAATCCGCCAAAACCAACAGAGGGCACAGCATCCGTAAAAAGTTTTAGGGCTATGGAGGACTCGAGAAAATCGTTGTGGAAAAAAGAGATCCCGTTCCAATTATCCAGTAGCAGAGACCAGAACCTGAGATCCGATCTACAACCTGCGTCTAAGACGATAACATCATGCAAATCTTTGACAGATTTAGAAAGGTCGAGCAGCCTGGAAATAAAAGCGCGACCCTGGGGGAGAATGCGCATAGCAAAATTTAGATGCCCCAATAAAGACAGTAAATCTCTCTTAGAGAAGGAGGGCGCCTCTTGAGCCTCCTGCATGATTTGTCTTATGCGCTGCAATTTCTCAAGGGGCAAAGATGCTTGCATGTTAATAGAATCAAGGGTGATGCCTAAAAATTCAATGACATGAAGAGGGCCTACCGTTTTTTCCTCAGATAGAGGCACGCCCAATTTGAAAAAGGAGCGCTTGAGCGCAGCGATACAGTGATCAGGAATTGCTGATGGAAAATCGACGAGTAAAAAGTCGTCTAGCAAGTGGAGAACGAATGGCAGCTTGTCATTATTAAGAAGAATCCAACACAGAGCTTCAGAGAGGGTATCAAAAATTTTTGGACTGCTGCGACAACCAAAAGTTAGCCTTACTGCAAAGTACATTTTGCTTCTCCACTTAATGCCAAATAAATGCCACTGCGAAGGGTGCAAAGGCATGACTTTAAAAGCATCAGATATGTCCGCTTTAGCGAGCCAGGCTCCTCGACCTGCCTGTTTAATAAATTTCACGGCATCATCGACGGTGTTGTAAAACAAAGAGAAAGGTGCTAAAGGAATAAGACTGTTGATGCTTTGCTCAGGACCATGGTGGGGGGCTGACAAATCAATAATTAAACGTTTCTTGCCAGAGTACTTTCGCGTAGCAATGCCAATTGGATTTATCCTAAACAAGGAGAAAGGGGATGTATCAAAAGGCCCAATCATAAATCCCTTAATAACCTCTTTCGCGATCAAAGCATCAACAACATCGGGCTCTTTAGAAGCCGACAGCAAATTATTGCAAACAAGCGAATTTTTTGGCAAGTAAGACAACCCAGCAAGAAAACCATGAACGAGTCCTGTAATCAAATAATTCACGAAACAGCGGTTGGGATGATTTTTCAACGCCCTTCCCAGCCTGGGAACGTCGATTGGGGTTGAAGGCTTTATTTTTTCTTTTCCTTTCTCAAAAAGCGGGTTCTCCGTGGACAGACGGATTTGGGATGACCATCCCCGCAGTAGCTACAAGCATGGATATATTTACAGTTATAAAACTTGCAGACATTTTCATTGAAATTATAACAGAGAGGGGTGCTATAAGCGGTCACCTTCTGGTCGCCAGTTTGACTCGGGCCAGGCTTTGGTTGGAGCGGCGCAGACTTTGAGCACAGGTTGGTGGAGTGCGATCGGGAACCACAAATTGAGCAGGAAATGGCTTGGTGGCCAGTAAAGTGCCTACTTATAAGGCTAAGGTCTACAACTGACCAATCGATTCGTTAATTAAAACGTTGAATAAACATAGCTGCTTTCGCGGAGAAGGACTTATGATATTCGAAGAACAAGGTTCCTCCATAAGATAAAGCCAGGTCGGATATGATAGCCAAATAGGTGTCAAACTCTGCTCTTCGAGCAGGATACACTTCACAAATGACGTCCCTATACACGCCAAAGGCGACATTGAACTCAGCGAGCGTCAGAGTTTTTAAAAGTCTGGGGTCACCGTCTTTAAGAGTGACTGAAACGTCGCCACAGTCCACTGTGCGCCTATCACAAAGTTCGGAATGCAACAAAATCTTAACAAGGTTAATGTCATTACCTGCAAGAATGTTGCTTCTCAGCTGGTGGGATATAGCAGCCGATGGAGGGAAGAATGGAGAGCCCGTAGACACAGGGATAGCCGTAGCGAGGGTTCTCCGCGGGATGACTTCAGCAGCTAATTCGTAGTCCCCGAAGACTTGATGAGCCGAGGAGGAAGCAGCTGGTTGAACTGGAGCTGGAAGCGGGCCGCGGATAGGGTTGGACTCCAGAACCTGGATCCTGGTGCTCATCTCGAGGAGAGAGGATTGAATGCTGGACAGAGCCGCGAGTGTAGGGTCCTCGCCGGATTGAGCTATGAATGAACTGGCGCGGACCGGGCCAGGTCGTTTAGATGTAGCGGCAGCTGCCGGTTCGGTGTTCTTCCTCTTCTGGCTGTGTTGCCTTCCTGGTGCCGGAGGGGGCGGGGCAACCGGATCAGCAACCGGAACGCTGACAGTGTCCAGGTTTTCAGACAACAGAGCAAAGAGGTCTTCATGAGAGGCTCCAGCTGGAGTCGGAATGTTGTGTTTGTACAGCGTTTCGAGGACCTTGGGCAGAGGCCATTCATTGAAGTTGAGAGCGGAAGATCTAGGTCGACTTGCCAAGCGGGAGCTCCTACGGACGGAGGCAGTGGAGTCCTCTGGGACGGCGTCATCAACGAGACTGGACTGGTGTTGGGGTGCCTGGGTGTCATCTACGCAATCATTTTGCCACGGATCGTCCTCAGCGGCACTGCAGGCCATGATTGACAGCGAGAGGACTAACAGTAGAGGGTAGCTCAACATCGGCGGACTTCCGAAATGGACGTTTGCGAAATCAGCGTGCAACTGAAGCAGCAGGAAGAGTAACCAGAGGGAAACAGCTTAAATAGAGCGCCCTATTGACAAGCAGCCTATGGCGAGTGGCAGCGGAAAGACAGCTGACATGGGCTGGGCTGGCATTAACCAATTAGAGATGTAACAGCTGATAGTGGGCTTGACTACGTGGCCTGCCAGAACTAACGCAGAATGCTCCATTTTTTAAAATCTCTCTCTGGAATGTCCAGGGTTCACACACACACACACAGTTTGCTGGGGAGCAGAATTTTTATTTGTTAGTGCAGGCTGGAGAAGACCACTCGCTAATTGTACTGTAGCTTACGAGGGCACCGGGCTATGTGGTACTGTAAGTAGCTATCTGTACCATGGCCTATTCAAAGCCCTATAACTGGTTCAAATGATACAAAATATGCTTTGGCTTTATTTACTTCCACCTTCGATCTTTTATTTCCCATCTCTGCATCTAGCCTACGGCAGAAATCGGCACCATCAGCGTCAGTCTGGGCATCATGTTGTATTATTGGAAAGGTGAAAAAGAAAAGTTGAAGCACACCACTCTTGGCAAGGTGCTGACAACAGTGATAATGAAGAGAGACAGACTGCACACTCTAGCTCTAAGACTGTGTGTGTGTTTGTGTGTTTTGTCTGTTTTATTATTGTAGTTTTGCAAACATTGGTCAATAATCTTCCATTATCCTGTATGTTCTGCCTGCCTTTCTTAAACATGTACATCTGATAATGCGTATTGCAGCCCAATAATGTAGGCTATATAAAAGTTCTTTACAACAGATGGAGTCAATATTTACATGAGATTAGCAGAAGTAGAGCAGAGAAGTAGACAGAAGAGTGTGATCCTGCGTGGGCCAACACCTAGTGGGCTGCCAGTAATGCCTTTGCAACAGATTAATAATATTATAATATACTGTATATTATCTATCAATGCAAGGAACGTCTGTCTGTGTGTCTGTAAGTAAGTGTGTGTGTGTGCACGCATAACCCTGCAACCATTCATCCGACTGACCTCAAGTTTGGTACGAGTCTTGCTAATGACACAAGTGAGTGTTTGGTGTTGTTTGGTCAAAAATGAGTTAAGATATTGTTAAATGAAGCTTGGTAGACTTCTCTGCGCAAACTAGCGCCCCTCTCTCCCCTCACTCAGTGCCATGCAATGCTAATTTCGGTGGAGAAAAGAAAGATAAAATTCTCACTGATACAGGTTCCTTGGAATACATTGTTTACACAGGCAGTTCACTAGTGGTAAATAACGAGCAACCGAAAGGACAAAGAGTCAAAGTAAGCAGAACATTTAGATCAGTATCAGGATCATTACGACATCCATAGATTTGCATCTCCTTCAGGAAATGGTGCAAGCAAAGCATGTTGAGGTCTTTGTATGAAAAAGAAGTTTCTGAATTCAGTCTTCCCTGTTATCTGTTCTGAATTCATGACACTGATATACACATGCCAAATTTGTCCTGTGACCTCACCTTATGGGATCCAATCACAGAAAGGGAGGGACCAGCCTGACAGTACCCACAGTACCCTGACAGTGCCTGCTCAATTTCCTTTTACATCAACTGGCCCTGATATAATTGGCTATATGAGCTATGTACAGTACATGTACAAATGCTTATGATAGACATTCACAGTGGCCAATGAACAGCTCTGTACAATGGCAAACCACACCTCCTCAACAGGAAAATGAATAGGTGAGTCCCTGGTGATGATCTAGTTGGGCCTTAGGAAGGCTGTACTGCATTGCTATAGGCCAAATAGTCAGAAAACACTAAGGGAGGACAACTGGACAGACGTAACGGAGACTTCACACTCCTGCCCACACATTTTGCACACAGTGCGCACCGCAACGATCAGATATTTTACCCTAGTTGTCTAGATGCACGTTGGGGTCCTGTGGCCGACAGCAGCAATACAGTTCAGTTTCTGAGCTTCAACTTACACTAGCAAGCTATTTTCATTAGTTAACATCAATAATACACAAACATAGTCACCAGAAACTCTACTCCATAAATTAATATTGGTAAACAGTTTTACCAACTCTTGGGAGTGAATGTGTGGTGCGCACGCGCCATTTTGCGCACAGTCGAACACGCATGCATGGGGTCGCAAAGATGACGCAAATCTCGTCACGCGTTTGGTGTGCTTCAAGTGTGCGGGAGTATACCAGAGCCATTAGACTTAACCACAGGATTGGAAAAGAATTATTGCACAGGTGAGATAATTTGAAGGTTAGTGCAGAGAATCCACCATCTTTAGACTGCCAGACGCCGATTACACAATCTGAAAATCTCAACCACAGAGTAAGAGTAGCATAACATCTATGTACAGTATGTATCTATCTCAAACAGGTTACTTATCTTTTGGAGCCTCACAATGCTGATCAGATGAGACCTTACTGTACCTATAAGTGCAACTGTTACAAACACTGACACAGGAATGCAGCACAGCGGAAGCAGGGCCAGGGCCCCAAGCAAACAGGGCATGGGGGCCCTTCACTTCCTGTAAGCTAAGGCTACAGGAATCAACTGATAATTTTCAAGCATCTTTTGTTACTATATAAAAGATGCTTATATTACTATTATTTGTGTTGATTTCATAGTTGTCTAACTGCAGCCTAAACTCACATTTTATTGAAAAAAAAAAAAATCTAAATAAGCTACCAATTACTAAAACAGCCAATCTTGGGGGCCCCAGGCAATTGCCTGGTTTGCCTGTTCTGTTGTGACGGCAGTGCATGCAGAGATGGTAGACTGCACACCAACCTATGGATGCACCTGTTGGTATACACACACACACACACACACACACACACAATCAAGAAAGGGATAAACACAGGTGACATTGTGCATGCAAGCAGAGAGGACATGAAACAACAACAATAAAAAGTCATTCAGCACAGATAACAGTTCAGGCCTGTGATGGCGCAGACAAAAACACAACTGACATCAAATGCAGTGAGATACACTGAAGACAAAACAGCAGCCATGATATCAGAGGATTCCAGATTCCAGGGGTCCCTATCTTACACATCATATGGTTCAACCTCTCAGCTGGATCCACCAGTATAGCCTAAATTAACATCTGGTCGCCATTTGCAGACACTGTTCAAGGCTATACTTCATACTTCTTGTGATAATTTTGATGACTCACTAAACTGTTTTTTTTTCTGTCCTGTATCAAATAAAAGAGAGAAGTTTACACTCAGTTTTACCTTTACCATAACCTAATTAGAATTAATGACAACTGTCATACTCATCAACAAAGTGCTCTTAATGTTCATGATACACTTATGTCATGCTTATGACAGGTTCATGTCACTCTTATGTAGACACCTTTAAATACAGTGTTCAAAGAGGGTAGAGTGAGCACAGAGTAGGATGGGTGGAGACAAGATGAACAGGCTGAGCAGAGATGCCAGTGTCCACTAGGCTGGACATTTCTACAGTTGAATGGGATTGGTCACACTGTCACATGGGTGGATCACATTTCCTGTATATGAATTTGAATGTCATTCTGTAAAGGCCTGGAACCAGTTCTTTAGGTTTGTGTGTGTGTGTGTGTGTGTGTGTGTGTGTGTGTGTGTGAGAGAGAGAGAGAGAGAGAGAGAGAGAGAGAGAGAGAGAGAGAGAGAGAGAGACCTGGACACACTTCCACTTTAGACAAACACAAATTAAGACATACCCAAAGAGATTAACAGCTGTGTGGATACAATTTTGACTGAATATGCTTACTCAACTTGGAACCAAGGTAGGAAACCTCATTTCAAACCAAAATTCTGGTTGAATAATCAATGAATTCTAGGGTTTTGGATGCAAATTTAGTAGAACCAAACACTAAATGATCCCCTGATATTACTTAGCCTATTAAAAAAAATTAAAAACACCATTTTTATTATTGAAGCAACCTAGTTTAATTATTTAGCTTTGACTCATAACACCATATTCAACAGCATCACAATGGCTTGTAAAATTCTGGGCCAATGCTACTGTGCTATAGGCCTATAGTTTATACAGTATATACAGTATCCTAATTCAAGATAGCACACTACACAACACTATCAACACTTTTGTTTTGCTTTTTGGATTTATTTATTTATTTATTTATTTATTTTTCAAAGTTGGAGTGGTTGTGCGTGGAAATTGAGCTTTTTATTTTAATTTTTTTGTTTCATATGCTCTCATATATCTTGGTGTTTTTGAAACACAAGGACATATGAAATTAGAAAATTGGCATGGGGAAAATAGCAATACCAACAGCCAACAAATAAAATGTTTAAACATGTAAGCTTGTGCATATGATACAAGAAACATTTTAATTATATAATGCTTTATTTTGGCCATTGGTGGAAGTGTGTATGCAAATATTAGTTCATTTGGGAACTGTTGACTAACTTCCCCTACTTGCCTGCAAAATTTGAAATTGTCAACTGTTGCTAGATGGGTGTGGGATGCTGGAGGGTTAGGAAGTTAGTCTTCCTTGCGAAACACTGAAAAGCAACTAATACCAAAGGAAAGTTCAGATTGCTCTATTTCATTTTTGCTAATGATATGAACATATTTACATGCATGCACTTAGGTTCAAGGAGTGCTTTTTTAGTCATGAGTTCCTCCATAGCAATATAGCCTACACAGTGCATGATTCTGTACATAATTCTGTGCATGTTCTGTGGGCTATATCAGATAAAACATATAGGCTATGCCTAAATACTATTTCGGAATGAAGGCTATCATGAAATTTGTTGTGGGTTATTGCAGCATACATTCAAGCCTGGGGAAATCAACTTTGAGATCATTGCGTGAGAGTTGGCAGCCCTGCATGACGTGTCTCAGCAGCACGTGCCAGCCTATTTATCTCAGTGTTTAGTCTGATGGGCATGGGGGTATTGTTGTGTTTGCTTTCTAGTTGTCCTGCCCTCATATGGAGTTGTGAATGCCTACTAGCATATACTTTTACCAAACAGTCTGACACTGGACTGCTTGATGATGATAATGTGTAAACTGTATTCAAGATATACATAAAATTAATACTTCACATTGCATAATATGGTTCTATGCAATGTGAAGTATGCAGTGTTAACTACACTGTAAAAACTGTTACTTGTATCTAACTCAATATAATTAAGACAACATTTTCCAACTACTTTTTGCGAGTTTGGTGAACTAACTGATATTTTGAGTAAAGCCAACTTAATAATATGCATTTCAGTGTATGCAAAAAGATTAAGTAACATTTTCAGGAAAAGCCAATAAAATTGAGTACAATCAATGTAAAAAAATATCAGCATATTCTATACATTATACTTATTTAAATTAGGTAACACTCACATGAATAAAACTATTTAATGTCTTCTGATTTATTAATTTTGGCCAATTTGCCCTTTCTTTGTTTTGTAAGTGTGAACAGCTGCAAATAATTACTTGCCATTATGCCAATTTCCAACATTTATTAAATCATTGCCATATACGTTGGACAGTAAAAACAACAAATCACATCTGTACGCAGAGATTAAGGCATGCCCTAAGCTAAGAGAATGCAGGAACATCTTCACAGCACAGTTTTTCACTGTACATAATACTGTGTACATAATATGAAAACATTTGAATATCAAGTTAATACGCATTTTTGCAAAAATGCCCAAGCCATATCCAAACAGTAGCAATAACTTGAACAGTAAACACAATCAACATCTTTATCTCTACTGGTAAAAAGTACCCTATAAAGTACTGCTTACTGAAAAAAAACAGTACAGTACGGTGTGTAGATAATACTGAAACATTTTAACAGTCACAGCAGGGCCATTGTGTGTATATACAGTAAAATACAAAGTTTTTTTTAACAAACCATTACAACATCACTTAAAATTAAAAAAAAAAAAAAAAATCACATGATGCTGAACAGACAGCTGAAAAGAAAGAATACAATGGCAGTCATGTCTCAGTGCCTAGGCAAGGAGCCTGTTTTCAGAGTCATGAACCTGGTGCTTTGTTTTGGGCGCAGTGTGTCAAGTCCCACGAAAAGTCTTGAAACACCTCAAAGGTTTTGGAAAGTTTGGGTGGATACTCAAGATTAAGTGCATATGTTGATCCAAGCAGCAAACAGCATGCTTTGGCCATATTTTCAAGATGGGTAAGGACTGGTGTTCCTTCAATGATGATTCCTACTGCATCTGGCTCACGGCAGACATAGATGCTTATATTTTTCATTTCCAAGTCTTCATGAACAGTTGTGTCTGCAGTCCCCTTTGAGATAAAAGAAAAAAATAATTCAGACAAACAATCTCATTTGTTGATGACAAACAATACTCCACCTGAGGTGACCTCTACCTGCCAAATGCTGGTTCAGTCAGTTCACATTAACAGTCAGCACAATTTAAACCTGTTCACCAGACTGATCCAAACATGATTTGAGACAATACTTACACAGTAATCAGAGATGAGCTCCTGTCCACTCTCTCCCATATACTCAAAGAGGCATCTCACAGTGACATCTCTCTTCTTCACTGCAGTGGCACTTGGGTCCTAGTTAATACAACAATAATAATGAACCATATGTTTTGTTGGTAAATTCACTACAACCCTATAATGCCATCATTACTGTAGGTCTGTACATTAATAGTATTCGTATTATTACTAATAACACTTGAGACTTTTTGGAAAAGAACGATCTAATCAAGAGATGTATATTAAAAAAAAAAACCCAGATAAGCAATACAATTGAAAAACAAACCACTCATTGGATTAATATTGTACCTTGTATCTTTGTAACCAATTTTGCCTCACCTGTATCAGTTCCATCAAGAAGTTTATGATGCGTTGACTAGTTGCTCCTCCCTTGGCACTAAGGATCTCTAGGAGCTTTGGGGTATGCGAGTCCAGCTGTGACAACACTGTTTCCAGGGGGAACCGCAGGATATCTTCTGAACTCCTCGTTCACCTGTAAGACAGCATAAATTTGATTGTAATTTAAGGAGGTGACATTTGAAATTTATGCAAAGCAAGTTCTCAGAAGTGGGTAGTGTCTTGGAAAACTGAGTGATAACATACCTGGAATTGTTCGAAGAGGGCAGGCCATCTTTCCTTAAATTCTGTCACAGCAGGGGACTTGGCAACCACTTCCTTCTCCAGCTGTATGTTCTGGCCATCACATCATTTATGAAAACAGACGACAGAGAGGTATGTTATTCAACACTGGAGAGTGAAGTACAATGATGTTCAACACTGGAGATAGATGTGGCGCTTCAATGTGACCATAAGCTTTCCTGCAACAATATAGGCAGAGGACAGAGGACATACATCAGTAAGGCTTTACTGCTCAACAAGAGTTATGTGGTCTGTCTTATCCAGGTGTTGCAAACGTCCCATACACATTTGTTTGGTGATCACATCCTATGAACATACTCTTCACAGTCTCATTATTCTTAAGATGATGGCCTGTGTGTTAAAAAAAATGCTTTTCATCGGGATATCCAGGGTTTTGACACAAAGGGCAGGTAAATGAAAGACTTACTTGTGGTGAGTTTCTGGGTGGTATCTTAAGAGATGCGAGCAGAAGGAACTCCAGGACTTAGAACATGGGCAATCTGTATGAATACAAGGCAAGGCATGGCTGTGTCCAAAGGTCCCAATGCAGTCTATAGTGCTTTAAAATGTAACTCTTTTCTGGTGCCACTGTGCTGCACAATTTGCAGGGCCATCCCATCTATCAATGCAGAGAGTAAAAAAAAAAGTGTTGGTTATCTCTAGCCTTTCAAATACAAGCCCTTTAAACATACATTTATAAGTGAAGATAATCTTGCTGAACAAAATAAAACTGATTAACTTTACTTCATAGCAGAATTTATTTTAGAAAATAATTTGAAACATCATGTAGGTGCATGCGCAGACTGTTTCAGGGCCGCTGCTAAGGTTTTGGAGGCCCTAAGCTTAACTGGTCAGGGACCATGAACCATGCGCGCTGAGGGATGTCTTGGTTCAGGTAGGGTAAATGAGATGGATGTACTGGAGATCCATAACTTTACAGACCTGACAGAAATACTGGCCCACCATCTGGCTTACCTGCAAACTCTCTAATACAGAAACCTATGAAGTTGTTGTTGCATGATTTAATATTTTCATGTTTTACCGTGGCCTATTAGATGACCTCTACCGGCACCGCCCTTACGCACAATCAATCAGGTGAGGAAACGGTGATGCCGAGTGTTATGCCCCCTTGGATATATTTAGGGACGACATAGGAATAAAATTTTGTTAAGACCAGGGGTCTCCAACTGGTAGTTGAGCTGCTCGCCACCTGAGTAGCTCAAAGAGTCACAGGAAATGTAAATGAATTTCATAACAGCCTAATCACAAAATCTTGATATCTTTACTGCTTTAATGCTCTCTGATTAGAAGTTATGTTAGCAGAGTGCACCAGATTTGGCTATAACTACAGAGACGCAGATGTAGCCTACATTAACAATGTGACAAGAGTAAGTTCGTGAATGACCTCTAGGCTACTACTTCAAAAGCAAAGCATACATATCAGCTGAACCCGAAGCTTCGCATATGGTTACAGCGCAACTGTAGCCTACACGGTAACCAGGTGGCGAGAAGCTCGAGCTACCTGTTGGAGACCCCTGGTCTAAACAAAATGTTACTTTTATATCGTGACGAAATATAGCCTAGCCTAGGTGGCATAGACAACACTCGGCATCACAGTTTCTTTAGTGATTGATTGAGCAAAGTGTTCCAACTTGGCCACGGTGAACATAAATCACAACAACTTCATAGGCTTCTGTATTAGAAAGTTTGCAGGTTAGCCTGCAGGTGGGCCAGTAGTTCTGTCAGGTCTGTACGTCTCGAGCTGACTTGATAAGCCTATCCATCTCATTTATAGGCTAGCTAAGGCCTCTCTCTACAAAAGACAACTGGCGCTACCTGAACCAAAACATCCCTCCGCGCGCTTGGTTCAGTCCAACCACGGCGCAGAACTAGAAAATTGAAATATTGATTCATTTTTACTTTGGTGTCAAATTCAACTATCCACTCCCTCAAAAGCAACCATCAAACAACAGTGAAATACACAAAAAGCACCAATTATCTATTATCTGAGTTGTCTGAAAAATGGAAAATTGAAGTTTTGGACCCAATTTTCCTCTTTTTCATGTGAATTCTAAAAATGGATCAAAGCACTGCAAAGCGTTACACGGACCGAGTTAGGGGAGAGCAGGGACGAATGAAACAGTTTTTACTTGAACGTAATTTACTAAAAGGTTGTACAAGACTGACATCTAATATTTTGTCACTAGCAACCCACATCTGTCCTCTATTGAATGCAGCTGAGTTTACGATCCTAGACGAAACCGTTCTTAAATAATTTGCGCGAACGATGAGAGAGGCATTTTGTTTCATCCGTCCCTCTGGCAGGGACAGATGAAACAGTAGGTGGGACGAATGAAACAGCTAGTTAAAATCCTGTAAACTACAACCAAATATAATATTTGACTAATTATTATGAATATGTATTCTAAAAGGTGTCATTTGAGATTTTTTTTGGCTTTGACATACTTCACGGTGTGTGTTTATTTAGAACTCTTTGCCATCACCACCAAGCGTATAAACTGCGGTTATGGGGAAACAATTTTCTGTGGCTGATAATCCCATTTTTTCAGCTGCAGCAGTAAGCAATATATTTTATATCATGTTTATATCATGCAAAATGATATTTGAATATTTAGATACAGGAGTTAAATGGTCGCACATACCTTTCACAACCTATAGCGCACCATTCTCCATAGGGTAACATTGGAAAAATTGACCCCTTGCCAATAGAGCCAGATACATTTCCATCTTTGTAAAACTGATTTTTCCCGATCATATAAGAACAAAATATTGTAAAATCATAGGTTTATGTGCATTTACTTGATTATATGGGCCTAAGGCCCTGAGTGGTGATACATGAAATAGCTGTTTCATTCGTCCCTCCACAGGCTGCTGCCCTTGTAGCATGGTTTACATTCCGTATGAACTACCAGGCAAAATGAAAGTTTGGGATTGGAAAGAGCAGCAATTCACCTTTGGCTAAGCCCCGCCCCCCATTGTTGACATTCCAGACTCCGACATCGCTTACTAAAGTTGCATAGGAATATAATGGGAAACAGTACGTCTGTCTGTAAAAATGAACAACTCGTGACTTTTGTGCAGACCTAACAATATGATTACAATATGCCTGTATAGGCGAAAGCCAGTATGACATCGAGGGATATGTTGCAAAATTAAAATCTGGCTTCGTTGAATGCCAGGAGATGGATATTCACTGATGGCTAATGTTAGATTTAATAGCTAATTTTTACAGTCAATGTTTAATAGCAATGCTTCGTTTCATTTGGATCAGGATGAAGGATACTATCTTGTAACAAACAGGTGACAAATAAATGATTTAAGTACATCGCAACATTAGTGTCTCTATATTTTAGTCAATGTATAGTAAATAAATGATTTCCCTAACTGTTAAGGGAGAGCATGCTGCTGCTGTTAACCCACGTTAGCCCATTTTAACTTCGGCTACAGTGCTACATGAACTTCATGAACAACTCCGTTTGCTCTGTTGATCCTTGATCGCTCACACCTCCACTTTCACATGGAAAGCACAAGCCCAAGTCCCTTTTAACTGTTTCTACAACCACCAACACGTTTCTACCGAAGATCATTCATATTTGTCCAGACGAATCTCCCTCTCTCAACACTAAAAGTTAACAATGATTAGCAAACTATGCTAGCGATATAAGAGTGACGGCTGTGTTTGTTTTCTTTAAGTGACACGAATATTATCTACAACATTGACGTGTATTAAGCCCAATAAGTAGCCGTAATTGTTTATTTCACATTGAATGGACTGTGTGACTTAATCCACAGGCATGTTAGTTCGTCTTGTTATGGTTTAGTTGGAGCCGTCTTCTAGGGAAAGCCAAAAGGTGAGAGCCTGGATGAATTAATTTAATTAAACTTAACGTAATTTACAAAGATCTGAACGAAAATGACATGGCATTCCTCACATCAGTGTTAAAGCAATACAGTCCATATAATGTGGCCACTGTTCTATATTTACATCTCTATAAATCTGAAGAAATACGGAGAAAATTCAAGGCTCCTAATGCAACTCTATGGGGCTTACGCCAGCAAATGTCGGACCCCTGCCGGACAATGAATCATTTTGAACTCCAATTGGTTTATCTGCGTTCGATGGGCGGGGCTTAGCCAAAGGTGAATTGGGCTGCTGAACAAGCATAAAGTTGAATAATTTTGATGAATAATAGTTGTTGGTATTTTAAAAATTCAACCGTTTAATAAATTTACTTTGGACCATCAAAAAACACCTATCGCCTGTAACTCCGTGATTAAAAGACGTACGCGAAAGATATTTGGCAGTCAGGTGGAGGCTATAATGTGCTATCATGTGACCCAAACACGCTTGTCTATCTTTATTACACTCGGAGAAAATCGCAACGTTTCATTCGTCCCCCGTTTCATTCGTCCCGGCTCTACCCCGACAATATAGTAAAAAATTAGTTATTCTTAACTCAAAATAACCAAGAAAGAAAATAAAATTAATTTATTGGAATAAATATAGTTTTTAAAATCAAGTCAAATGGACAATAGCACTGAATGACTTTTTACAGTGTACACTGTCTGATTCACAAATTTAGGTCAAAATAGATCAGGTTTTTGATTTGATTCGTTTAATGAGATTGTACAAAGCATTGAAAAAGGTATACAGGTATACAAATGAATAAGTCAATAAATATGTCATGAAAATATGTTCCCATTCCACCACCTCCCAAATGTACTCTATGCCCACTCCACTGAGCCAGCCCTTGCCATTTTCCTGCTACGCAATTCTGCTTGATTCTCCCTTTGATACTCAGTCTGTCATAGACATTTGCCTTGTTCACTCAGGATGCATCCCATTTGAGTCAATCTGTGAACTTTGAGAATGTATGAGAGGTGATCATTGAAGGGCAGATTCAATCTCTTTTCATTATTTAAACACCTCCACCAGCAACCACTCTAAATATCCGGACCCAGATCCTCATACATTGTGAAGCGTAAACCAAGGTACTTGCTATGATTAGGCAACATTCCACCACATCCCAACTGTACTCTGTTCCCATGGATCATTTTAATATCCCAAATAATGTGCAGAGACGATCTCGCACTGAAGATTTTCAAACTCATGAACAAAATATTTTGTAATCAACATATAGGTTTAAATGAAACTTAACACAGAAAGTGACTGTAATTATGTGTGATTTAACGTCACTACAACATCTCCTCCACCAACAAGAGTTACAAACACATGTCAACATTCAATGATGTAATCATGCAACTACATTTATTGCATTAAAGGTGCAATATGAGTTCCTCAAATGGGTGGCATCTCTCATTTAGGCTATTGCATTAAAGGTGCAATATGAGTTCCCCAAATCGGTGGCATCTCCCCTTGATTTGCTAGCTGTCTGCCCCCTGAAAAGTATGCCTGCATGGAGGAGCTCTGTGGTGAAAAATGTGAGCATAAACCAAAAGTAAAAAAGTTTAAGGGAGAAGTGCAAATAAAACTGGTTATATTCCTTCTTACCAACGGTCTTCATACTCATGTCTACTTCTTCAGGTTAATTTGACACCTCTTTTTGCTGTGAACTTAGGAAAATGGTGTTAAATACTCAAAACATTGTGTAATTTCTGAAAATAGTAATAATAACAAACCGGTATTTGTCTGGGTACAGAGAAAGTCAAGGCTAACAGCAACACTCAGTAAGTAAAGACATTTACCATTTGATCCAGCATGAACCTGATAAAAGTCAACCAAACCAACATCACTGCAGATTTTGAGCCAATTTTGAAGTCAGTTTCCATATTAAACTAAATTTGTTAACAGGTTAGTAAGAGCGCTATTGCAGCAATGTCTGGTAAATGTTACTGTTCTGTCCTCACTTAGACGTAGTGTTTTGTATCCAGTTAGACAGACAGTTAACAACACAGAGTATGTAGAAAACTTGATCTTCTTTAATGACAGTTTCTTCAAGTTATTCACACAACTCTTAAATTTTGTAAAACTGAAACAAACAGAAACAATACAATTGGCTGCAGAATAGGACAACTGTACATTTCTCATTGCATTCTGATAGGTAGATAGTTGCTGAATTCAGCACTTGCATTTAAGATTAACCATATTGTTGAAATAGCTATTAAGATAATAGTAAACATGCAAAGATACAACAAAGAAAAGATCATTACATCAAATAACAAATTCACACAAGTAAAATAAACTTACAGGCTTATGAGGGCCAAGATTCACCATAAGAAACTGCTACAAATGTTGCAACTGAACTGGTTAGAATTCTAGACTTGTTATTAAACTAATGGTTACCGTGGCAGCCATAGAACATGGAGTAAACATTTCAGAATGCAGTGCAAAACTGTACCAGCACACTCCCCGCCTGGTATAATAAATTTATACCACTACTTTATAAGTATTTTGGTCAGTTAGGAAGCAACAGGTTAGGCTGACTTGGATAAGCAACAGTCCAAGGATGAGGTGTCAGTGGGCAGACGAGATCATCATTAGACAGAGACAGGTGGACTCTGTAATCGGGGACTGTTTTGAAAGGTTGAGAATATGTCTTGGCAGTCCATTGTTTCTCTTTTTCTGATGGAAGTGGGCAACAGATAGAGAGGTCTTGAATAGAGGAGAGTGTGTCTTGCATATGGAAGGGCATTTTATCTCGAGAGGTGTGAGACTTGCATCTCACATGTAGGGGGTCAGTTGTCAGGCTTGAGTTTGTGAGGTCTTTTGCAAGTTTGTTGGCTGGGGGCCGATTCTTTTGAAGTAAGTTGGTTTTGTAGGTTGTCACAGAGTTTGGCTTGGGTGAGCTTTTGAGACAGACATCTCCAATGACAACCCATCCTAGATCAAGGCGCTGGGCAAATGGTGCATCAGGCGGCCCATCATATTGTTCTCTGACCTTGTGCATCCTTAACACATCTCTGCCGAGGAGGAGAAGAATTTGTGCTTTTGCATCAAGAGCAGGTATTTTGTCTGCAATTGCCTGTAGGTGAAGATGGTGTCGTGCAACCTCTGGAGTGGGTATTTCAGAGCGGTCTTCTGGAATCATGTCACATTCTAGTAACGGTGGCAGAGGTACCTTTACCTCACCATCAAGAGACTCGATGACAAAGTCTTTGGCTTTCCTTCCCTCTGTTTCTGCAATGCCCGAACATGTTCTGAGTGTGTAAGACTCTGTGCTTCCCTGAACACCGAAGAGGTCAAAGAACTCAGAGCGAACAAGGGAGCGGTTGCTTTGGTCATCTAAGACTGCATACACTTTGACAGCCTTTTCTGACTGGCCAGATGGATACACCTTGGCAAGACAGATCTTGGAGCAGGACCTCGGACGGTGCCAGTCTCCAAAGACTTCAGTGCACATAGAAGTTGCAGATGTTGAGGCTGTCCTTGCTGCAGGCTCCCCGCCATGCAGCTCCATCTCTGTCCGTGGGCTGATGTGAGGGGCTGGACCTGGATGTAATGCAGAATCGTGCTTGTCACTTCCACACTCTTTACAAGAGACTTCCACTGTGCAGTTCCGAGCTTGGTGTTTGGTTGATGCACAACACCGAAAACAGATGTTCTTCTCTTTTAAGTATGCTTTCCTTTCATCTAGTAGTTTTCTCCGGAAGCTGCGACATCTCCTGAGAGGATGTGGTTTCTTGTGGAGGGGACACTCCTTTTCAGGATCATCACAGCTTGCATGCTCTGGAAAAGACTGGTGTGAGACCTCTGTCTTTCTGACCGATATTGCTGTTGTACTGCTTCTCTCAGGTCTTTCGACATCTTCCACGGCTGCAGACAGAAAGGAAAAGCTGGGATCATTTCGTATTCTGGCTTGTTCTTGTATGAATGTAGAGAAGACAGAGAAAGGTGGAAATGTTACATTGTGGCTCATTTTGAATCTGGATGCACATGAGATCCATTTTTCCTGCAATGGATGTGTGGGTATCTGATCTGCAAGAGTACCGGATCTGCAAGAGGCGTGGTCTAGGTAACGGCTCAAACGTTCCGATTGGTTTAAATTCGCTACTGTGATTGGTTAGAAAGCCTTTAGCGGACCATTTATCTGCCAGGGACTTTGACAACTTTGACGAAGGACCCCTTTTGTTTACATTGATGTACGGAAAGACTACTCCTTTCAGTTGCTAAAGTTTTAAATGAAATTGAATAAATAGGCGATTGTTTTGCTACTTAAACGACCGCGAATGAATCGAAAATACAAAATTTAGACGTGTTTTGATACCACAATCTCAAACAACGATCATTGAATGTACACTACAAAACTTACCTTAAAAAACGGAACCATCTCACAAGGCAACGAAACTACCCGTTTTGTGTAGACATATATGCAGGTTAAAGCAAAAGCACCACATTAACAGACCATTTGTTAATCGCAACGAGAAGTAGATGTTCATTTCAACGGACTGAATTGGCCTGAAGTGCTCATCCTGAGAGTTTAGAAGATGCGTGTCAAAACGCCTAAATCAAACGTACAAACTATAAGTTGTGTTCAATGAACAACAAAAAGACTTCCAGTTCTTTAATTTATTGATGGTCTAAACATAATACACACTTCAATAAAATGTTTAATTGTTAAGCAAATGATGACCAAACACAACATAAGTAATTTTTGCAATATTGAACAGAAATGCATGCAAGAAAACATGTAGGCTAAAGACCTGCTGCTGAAACAAATGAGTGTTTTTCTAACAAGACCAACTGGAACAAGACAGTTCTCCATAAAGCAACAAAGCCACCAACACTTGAATTTCATAACTGCATGTGTTGTTCTGATGACAAATACCTAAAATAATGCAGGGCCTATGCACAATGTTTATTGTGAGCACATATTGTTCAGTGTGCCAATTAATAAACATGATTACGGTAAGTCAGTGTTTCTCAAACTGTGGGGCGGGCCCCACTAGTGGGGCGCAGACACATGACAGGTGGGGCGCGAGACATCTCTTTGCCCCCCAAATTCACAGTTATTTGTCAGATATGCTCATTTGACAGTAAATTGAGCTTTCCAATGGTGTTATTTGCTACTAGAAATTTGGCTTAGAATTAGTAACATGAATATTCAACCATTGAAAAAAATCCTACACTCGCAAAGTATTTCTCACAGAGGTAATGTGCGCAAATTCAGCCTTCCAGGTGGGGCGTGAAAATTCTCTGCCTTCTTAAGTGGGGAATGACAGAAAAAGTTTGAGAACCACTGCGGTAAGTCATTAGGTGATTGTGTGAGTATGCAGTTATGTCACTGAATACTGAGGATGTTTATTCAGGGCTGCCGCAGCGAGGTGGTGCAGCCATGTGTCAGGGTGACCAGTCTCTCTGCATACTGAGGATGGCTGCATACTGAGGATGGCTGATGTCAGTCAAGGGCCATCACAGTATGATGATGCAGCCTGTGGAAGTAGAAGAGGTGGGAACGAGTTAAAATAAATGATAAACAGAATACAGTAACTTTGTTGAACACCTGTGCTACAAGTGCACCCTGCCTACTGAAGTCCAGCAATCTTGCTTTGGTGTCAGTCCCTGCAGCGGACATATACATAAAAGTGTAAATTTTAAAAGATTATTTAAATAAAAAGTCAAGTCATTTCGAATCACATGTCTCAATTCAAAGTCCCAAGTCACAAAGGCCAAGTTTTAGTCTAGTTGAATTATTTATCTGAGATAATCAAAAGATAATCAAGCAAGTCACTCTCTTCCTTGACGCCTCTCTCACTCTCTACCTCACTCTCACTTTCTCTACACTGCATATCTGTGTTCCTGTCACAAATCGTACTGACACTACTATGGCATCAGAACAAATTAAGCATATGTTTCATACACCTACTTCATGTACGATACTTGAACTTACTCAAGTGGCCCCAGGTGATTATGCAGTGCGCAGAAATTACTAAAAAAAAAAAAGAGCTAAGGAATCGTGCTCCCTCAAAAACAGGGTTATTGCTCACATCCAAATGAAAACTCATTTGGGTTAAATAGCCTAAATTCACCTTGTTCAGAATAAATTCTATAACAATTAATCTAGTATTAAGGGTGGAACTATTCAGCAATGTCCATGTTTAGGTCACGTTTTACTGAGCTGAATGAATGAATGAAATCTCGGCAGACACATTGACTCGCAACACTATTCGGTTCAGTTCAGTTCAGTGTTTGTCACATACATAGAAATACTTTCGTAAGACAATGTAGTGAAATGTGAGAGAAGAAAGATATGCAAGGCAAGATAAAGGTCAGATAAAGGCACTGCGACATAAAACAACGCAAAATTGCAAAGAACAAAGTTCATAGGAAATTAGTCCCTACAATTAGCAACTGAAATGCAATTTAACTCATATCCCAGAACTGTCATATCCCTCAACTGATATCCCGGAATCAAAAAGAAGCGGTCAACCTAATGTCAAATGCTAGGAAAAAGCCTGGTTTCACGCGCAATGGAAAAAGATCCTTCTCGCTGTAGGCCTAATCCAAAGGCTAAAAAAGATAATGCATGGTGGTCAATCATAAAGGAACTAATTTTAATTGTAGTGGGACAAAAGATTAATCTAATTGAGTGGGTGGAATATATAACAAAAAAATACTTGAGATAACAATTTGGCGGACCCCTGTCCTCCACATCAGAACATCACAACACCACATTTCCAAACTCAAATTCATCAGCCATGGGTTCTGACATACCCAGGACAGCGTGGGTGACATCTGAACATGGCAAAATATGGGCTATATTTCGTGGACCTTTGAAGTGTGTTGATGGCTGAGACTATACTTGTAAGTTGAATATGTTTATTCCTGATTCTTCGTTAATGACAGGGGCCCAATTAAATCAACTCCTATAACAGCCCATGGCTCATTGACAACAATTGGGTGCAGCACTTTTTGCTACGCTGACACTGGGGACACTCTGCAACCCACTTCTGAACATCAACTCTAACCTTGTTCCAACAGTATGTGGCGCTAACCTCTTTACCGTTGTCTGAACGCCATAATGACCACCTCATGAGTCATGACATTCTCTAAGTACCTTGTCTCTCTCTGTCATGTTCATACTACCAATCTCAAGCAATCGTTTGTCTTGTAATAAATTCTGTCACCTTCGAAGACATAATTCTTCGCTGCTGTTGTTACAGATCATCTAGTATTACACTGCCCTGGTCCACTGATGTCAGTATGGTGTCTGCTCTCTTTTAAAAAGTACAGAATTTTTTCGTATCAAAGTACTCTATTACAAAATAATGACATGTATGAGATGTAGATGTGTAAATGACGTGAAAATATTTACCTGTGTTACCAATATTACCTGGTTGGGTCCTCTGATGTGGTCCTCTGTTGTTCGCTCATGGTGGTCTATGGTGAAAAAGATGCATGAGATACTGTACTGCAGAAGTGCAAATCCCACAAAACTTCTTTATTAATGTAATTATCTAATGATCAAATAGTTATCTACCACACAAAATACCGGACTCGAGGGGTTTATTGCGCTTCTAAAACTGTTACCACGTTAACCGGCAATTGTTTCATTAACGGAAAACATAACCACGAGAAATATAGCAAGTTATTCCTTGATACCAATTCCTCCGCCAAAAAACATACTTCCTCTTACTGAATGGTTGCCAAGTAACCCATAAGCGCTGCTCCATTCACTTTCTTATGGCGCAGCAGTTTAGAACGAAATGCGGTTGGAGCTGTGCTAAATGCCTAATTTACAATGGCATCGAATGCGTTTTCAACCAATCACAATCGAGGACCGGAACTATCAGTTTTAGAAACATTTTTAGATTACATTTCTTACCTCCGCCAAGGAGGCTATGTTTTCGCCGCCATGTGTCTGTCTGTGTACAACATAACTTGAAAAGTACTGCACAGATTTGGATGAAATCTAAGGACAAACTGTGTTTTGGGACAAGTAAAAGCTGATTTTGGTGGTGATCGGTGATCCAGAACACAATCTGGAATTTTGTGACCACATCATCTTGATGGAGGTCTGCACTCTCCGATTGCTTTTCTAGTGTTTTAGTGATATCCTTTCAGCTGAGTAGTAACACAAAAAGTTCTCACTTGGCTTGTGCCATTTATTGTATATCGTAACAAACAGTACAGCTAATGGCATGCTTCTTGCTCTAGCTACGCCTGTAGTAGCTTCTCCATGTATACAGAGCGCTAGCTCCCTCTAGAGGAATTACCTGGCAATAGCTTCACATTAGGTATACCACAGTTTTACTGTAGTGCTTAAATGCATCTACTCACCGCAATCAGTTAAGCCCAATATGATTAAGGTTATGGTGATGATGACTATGATGAAGAGGAAGACTATGCAACAACCACCCGCTCATTCTTTGCTTTAAAGCAGATATCTTTTTATAATAATATTTTGTATTGGATGGCATGTAGTCATATGAAGGGTTGATAACCAAAATCATAACTGCCACTAGCCATCTATAATGTGCATTCTGCAGTTCTAGTTGGTAAATGACCTCAAAATAAAAGAAAACCTATAGTTGCAATATGGCATTGATCACTGCATGGCTATCAACCACCTAGCCCTACCACCTACACCTACCAAATACATCAAAATAGTGCTGCTTTAAAAACAAACAATCAAAAAACAACGCGCATCTCTCCGCAATTTTCTCCAGCACCCGCAATAGGAACAGCTTCGTTATTCTCCCCCTACTTTCGAATTACCTTTACAAACTCGCCACGTCATTAACATCCAAGATCTTGAAGACTCATTACCACTACCATGTCAAAATAGATAGAAACCTAGCCTGGCACACCCTCCCAGTCAGCTACTGATCTAAACAGCGTTTCTGAGTTCCACAAAAATCTGGAACTCCACCCCCTTGGTCGGGAACAAATCAACTTTGAGCAGCTCCAACGGCTCAGCGAGCATTTCCCTTCGTGTCACATACGTCAGAGGAGCGAGTGGTGTGATTGGTTTTGCTTCAGCACAGCATTCTGACATTGACCAGTAGCAAACCAAGGCATTCGAGGGAGGCGGGTCAACCATGCGCTTTGGGAAACGTTTGGTGTACAGGCTCTTGGTCAGACCAAAGTCTCACAGAGCTTTGAAAGTCGATGGCAATCAGGCTAATAGAAACCAGCCAACAATTTGTAACTACTGAATGTAGAGGTTGGAAGCGTGAGAGCCAGGTGAGAGCGGTGCACAGAATATGTAATTTCCAAACGGAAACCTGTTCCAATTGTATTGTTCCAGACTGTATAAAGGAGTCATCAGTCAGGTAAAGGCCAGGCTATGACATTTTAGGGCTTTAATGGGTATATGTTTAAAATTCAACTTTTTCTACAAAATTGACGTTATGGTACAATGGACATGTACAGTATAAGTTGAGTAGATTAATAGTGTATTCACACATGTATGGTGATTTTATCAAGTTTAGGGAAACAAAAATGTTTCTTCTAGTCTTTGACCACCATAGGACTGTTTGTGCACGTGTATGTGTGGAGAACAGTGAAAGGACGGTTACCTAGACCTCTAAGACCTGCTGCCAGATGTGCAGTACGATGATGTTGGGGCCTGAATGGGGTGACCTCTGTAGTTCTTGCTTCTGTTTCACTGCAATTGAAACACAGTATAAAAATACTTTGTTAAAATTATTAAATTCCCAATATTGTACTTTTCAGTTTACATAAAATGTTTCATGACACCTTGTAGATATGAGAAGTAGTAAATCAGTAGCAAAAGTCCTGCATGGGACTTGTACACTAAAGTCAGAGGTATGCATCATGAAATTTGAAGTTACTTTTCTTTGGTCTGTAAATACAACGTAGAGGTTGATTTACTACTGTGAGGGTAGCAAAACCAAGAGCGTAGGAAACTTTTATGGGGGGGATACTTATAACAAGGGATTTGTGAACCTGCAACCTCTATTTTGTATCTACAAGGTGAAAAAATTCTGCAACTTTTAAATTGCATGAGACACATAAGCTATGTGTTTTTGAGTAGCCTACAAGTATATGCACAAAAGCTTAGCAGTTTTGCTACTTATTTACCTCAATGCCCCCAGTAAATTGCACCGTGGTTCAATGACACAACGTGCTAATTTCATTTTATTTTAGCATGATACGTTTCTATGCTAGTAGAGCACTGGAGTCAAATGAGTAGGCTACATCTCTCTATATATGAGTTTGGTACCGTTTCTTTGTCCATGCATCAAACTTTATAATTAAATAAATTACAATAATAATGACAGCCACCGAAATCACGTGTAATTAAGCTAATAAACCGCTGTGGTAATAAATGCAACACTCGTTTTTTCTGCTTCAGCAAACTGTTCCACCGAAGGCAAAGCTAGCCGCATAACTGAAGTTAAACTGTGTTAAAATAACACTTATACATCCGATAAAAATGAATTACAAAAACACAACTTACCTGGCAAAGTGGCTCTCTCTATCGTAGGCTCACCGTCGTCAGAGACGGAAGGAAAGAAGGACTCTGCCGTCGTACAGTAGGCTAACCACTGACCTCAAAGTCAGTGAGGCTAACGTTACATGAGTCTTCTGGGTCTTCTCCCAGTTGGCTGTAAATTATTGGATACTCAATCCCGCCACATATAATTTGCAATAATATATAATAGTTAAAAAAAGACATTTTCTCGTGTAACATTTCACTTTATCTCTTAATATATTCGCATTATTCTCGAAATCCTTCATTAATAATACGCTGTTTTTACCTCAGGCGATGTTTTGAGCAGCTAAGACAGTAAAGAACGTGAAGTTCAGTTAACCAATCGGAACGTTTTAGCCGTTACTTGACCACGCCTCTTGCAGATCCGGTAACTCTTGCAGATCAGATACCCACAGATGTGGTAGCTTCTCCACTATAGGATTGATGCCACGTGCTGTGTCAAGGAATGCAAGTCCAGGTGAATATCCCTCGGACTTTGCAAGTTCAAGTTCAAGTAAAAGGTCCCCTAATTCTCTTAGCTTTTCGTTGTCTCTGTGGGAGATTCTTGGGAAGTCTTCTATTTTCTTGAAGAGGGCATATTCGATCACTTCTGGAGCTCCATAGATGTCTTCTAAACGCTGCCACACCAATCTCAGGGCTGATGTGGTGTTGTGAATTTGTGCAGAGCTGACTCTTCTTGCTTGTTCTGATGACTGTGGTCCAAGCCATCTGATGAGAAGATCAAGCTCTTCCTTTGGTGACAAGGATAAATCTCTGATGACATTTAGAAAGGATGATTTCCATCCACGGTAGTTTTGTGGGTCGTCATCAAACTTCTGTAAGGTGGTGGACAATAGCTCTCGTCTCATGAGATACCTTGCAAAATCTGTTACACCTGATGTGTCTTGGTGGAAAGTCGGTGAAGTCTTTACCAGGCTGTAATCATGTGCTGGACCTGTGCTTGTCACATATGGAATCGGTTCCAGGTTGTGATGGCTTGGGGCCCGATGCCGAATAAACTCCTGGGATCCGAGTTGGGCTTTTTCTTTCCAAACAGATGCACTGGATGGAGCTGGCTGTAGACTCGTATTTGCTTGTGAGCTGAAAGGTGATGGCTGGATAGGACTGGGTTCAGGTTGGACATAGGGTTGACTGTCCACAAAGTCTTGTACTCTTTGCTTGGGGTCTGCACAGTTTTGCACTGCATTCTGAAATGTTTACTCCATGTTCTATGGCTGCCACGGTAACCATTAGTTTAATAACAAGTCTAGAATTCTAACCAGTTCAGTTGCAACATTTGTAGCAGTTTCTTATGGTGAATCTTGGCCCTCATAGCCTGTAAGTTTATTTTACTTGTGTGAATTTGTTATTTGATGTAATGATCTTTTCTTTGTTGTATCTTGCATGTTTACTATTATCTTAATAGCTATTTCAACAATATGGTTAATCTTAAATGCAAGTGCTGAATTCAGCAACTATCTACCTATCAGAATGCAATGAGAAATGTACAGTTGTCCTATTCTGCAGCCAATTGTATTGTTTCTGTTTGTTTCAGTTTTACAAAATTTAAGAGTTGTGTGAATAACTTGAAGAAACTGTCATTAAAGAAGATCAAGTTTTCTACATACTCTGTGTTGTTAACTGTCTGTCTAACTGGATACAAAACACTACGTCTAAGTGAGGACAGAACAGTTAACAACACAGAGTATGTAGAAAACTTGATCTTCTTTAATGACAGTTTCTTCAAGTTATTCACACAACTCTTAAATTTTGTAAAACTGAAACAAACAGAAACAATACAATTGGCTGCAGAATAGGACAACTGTACATTTCTCATTGCATTCTGATAGGTAGATAGTTGCTGAATTCAGCACTTGCATTTAAGATTAACCATATTGTTGAAATAGCTATTAAGATAATAGTAAACATGCAAAGATACAACAAAGAAAAGATCATTACATCAAATAACAAATTCACACAAGTAAAATAAACTTACAGGCTTATGAGGGCCAAGATTCACCATAAGAAACTGCTACAAATGTTGCAACTGAACTGGTTAGAATTCTAGACTTGTTATTAAACTAATGGTTACCGTGGCAGCCATAGAACATGGAGTAAACATTTCAGAATGCAGTGCAAAACTGTACCAGCACAGTGACGGAAGCTAATATTTTATAATTTTGGCTAAAACCAAATGCCAAGCTAAACCATGTTCACATTGCTTTCAGGTCGAAACACAAACAAACGTTTTTGCTCACTACTTCCCTAATGGGGGTGGCCGAATACTGTATCTGGATGAAAATCGGTGCCCAAAGATAATTATTTGTTATTATTATTATTATTATTATTATTATTATTATTATCTTTTTTATTATTGATAGGGGATGACTATGACATCAATTTGTAAGAAGCTGGGACATTTTTCCTGGAATGTGAAGAGAGGGAACAACACCGGCATGGGTCAAAAGGTACAGTACTAACACATCTACAGTACATAACCTCAAAGGAGACCATACGTTTATGTAGCCGGTGGCATTCCACACCGCACACGGGTCTCAAACCCGCCACCCTGCAAGCTACAAACTCCTGGCTTGGAAGTTGGGCGCTCTAACCACTAAGCTAAAAGCCTGAGCTTCTAACTCAGCCGTTAGAAGCGCCCAAGGAATTGGGTGATGAGGATTTACATGTACTGCTGCCAAGCTAGCTGGCTTCCGTTACACTTACAAGAAACACATCTTCACTCATCTGACATCTGCAAAGACGACTTACTCTAGGTGGGCCGTTTATCTCAATCCTGGTATCCTAGCTTTCGTAATCCTAGCTTTCGTAGCTAACGAAACAAGTTCCCACTCAAACTGCAGGTTCAGTGCACTGTGTCCTCGCATTCTTGGAAGTTTGTACTCTCGTTCTCCAGAAGTCCATTCTTGTGTGTACTTTGTATTGAGAAACGGCCATTGACTCATGATGGATAATTCCTGGAAGAGAGGGTAGGCAGGGAAAGAAGAGATTTTTTTTTTTTTTTTAAAATAAGTGATGAAAACTAAGGATATATATGGGCAATTCCAGCGTTATGGACGTGACATTTTCGTGCATTATTGATGAACAAAAGGCCAGATAACCTCCGCAAACCTAGCAGTATTTCACAATTTTTTTTCATATTCTTCTGCAAACTCCATGGCTGAATACAGGCAAACAGAAAAAATTAATATCATGATTTGCATCATAAGAATATGAGCCTTTCAATTTGCATTATGGACGTGACGAAAAACGGACAAACTTTTGAGAGAGCGTAGTTTTTGCTGTGAAGTGTGTGAAATTTCTAGAGAAATGTAAATATTACTACATTCATACCAAACAGGACACCTCAGTAAAGACAGAGAAAGACTTAATTTCAAATGTAAATGTAAAAAAAGTTGGTTTTCATTGGGAGACATGGCGTTATGGATGTGACGTTATGGACGTGACGTCTGGAAAAACCCTCCAAACCGATACAAAACAATTGTGAACGGTGGATTTTAACCTGTAACAAGATAAATAGTAATATAACAATGAAAAATAACTTTTCGTGGAATTGCCCATATATATATGCATATATGCATTTTTTTTTTTTTTTTTTTATTTTATATATATATATATATATAAGAAAATTATGTTTTTCATTGGTCATTGTCATTGCAGGAGATTAAATTGAGACAGAACAGAAGGAAGTACGAGGAGCGCTATGTTTCTGACCACATCAGCATAGATGATCTAAAAAGGATCTACAGCAACCAATACTCGCCCGACTGGAGGAACACCTATCTAGAAAAATCTGTAGAACCAAATGTAATCGGGAAGTGCGCAATTCCAGAATATCCTCAACCAGTAGAGTTCCACGTGTCCAGGCTAAGTCATGTGACTGATCTTATAGGGCTTCATGGAATTCTGGAATGTAGTGGATTTGGAGGATGGAGGAGTGGCTTCCTGTGTTGGGGGCTTGTGATTGGTCCAGAGGAGATATTTGAGGCGGAGCACCTGTACCTGAAGAAACTCTTCCCTTATCGCAGTCAAGAACAGTGCAGAAGACAGAGCCCTTTCCTGCACAAATTCACCACCTCTCCTGAATTCAATGATGAGTCTCGTTATGGAAACTTCCGGTTCTCTTTCTCCCTGTCTGATGTTTTGCAGAAGTACAGCACACAGTTCTGTGGAGGACAGAAGCCCGTATTAAGAATTTATGAGACTGTAATCTATAAACAGGAAGTGATGTATGTTGTGGTGGTTCACAGCCCTGATGTGCATATCTATGATGATTACCCAGTGCTGGGGGGTAATGATGATGGTGTGTGTGCTTACAGGGATGGTAAGATCATCTGGCGCGCTCAGGCCATCTCTAAAATGCACAACTTCAGACTTATCAAAAACAAATTGAAGAAACAAGTTCATGTAAAAGGTGTCTGGGGTCGTCAGTTTTATGTGTGGGATCATGTGTCCCTGGCTTTTCACAGATCTAAAGGGGAAAGCCTATCATGGCCCAGAGTGGAGCTGCTGGATGCTATCTCTGTGTGTGATACTGGACCTGTACTCTTAAACAAAGCAGTTGTTGACATAGCAACAGCAAGAGACATAGTTGGGCATCTCAGACAAGGCGCCATCTCAAACAGGTGCATCTACTACAGTCATAGACGATAGATAGATGCTAATGACTCCAGAGAAATCAGGGACAGCGTTTATTTTTATTTTATTTATTTTCAATTAAGTGCAACACGTATACCTTTATGAAGAAAAAAACTGTTTTAAATTTTATTGCGGACATTTTGGCCAGTCAGACCTTCATCAGAGTTAAACTTAATTACCTTTGTATTGAAATAGCTGCATCTGCAGTACAAACTTCAAGGTGTGCAGGCCCTCTTGAACTTCTGTCAATATCTGACTCAGAACTGAAATGAGACTTATTTGGCTTTGTGAGTTAGTATATATAGCTTAGTCTAGTCCAGGAAGTATATTCTGCCAGTGGCTAAAGCAATGCTGAGTGTCTTTGGTTGCTAACTACTTTGTAGTCTTATAATTTTAAATAAATAAATATTTATTTAATATATACTATTAAGTTAAGTTTGTAGTAGTAAGTTAAGTTAAATTAACTTATATTAAGTTTTATTTATTTTATTTTTTATTTGTTTATATTCCTTTCCTTTTTGTATTATTTTTATTTTTACAGCACTTTGATCAACTGCCGTTGTATACGAAGTGCTTTATATATAAAATTGACATTTATATTTTGATTTCAAGTTTGATTTTAATTCTTACTGTTTCCTTTACCATGTCAGAGACAGTGGGTGACAGCAGGATTCACTGTGTGTTGAGCCCCATCTCCTGACGCTCTGGTGCTGAATGGACTGTTTTGTGTTTCGTCAATGTCTTTGTCTGTCTATCAGGGCATTGCTGTAAAAGGGCTCAAAGTTAGTCAAGTTCCCCTGAATAAAGAATGGTTGTTGATGATTATTATTACAGTGAGTTTCATGCCTATACATTTTCTCAACTTGAGAACCACCCGGAGCAGTAAAAAAAGAAAAAGCTCCTGGTCGCTGAGTTTTTTTTTAAAAGCGCCAAGCATTTTCCCCCAAAACCACTCTCTACCATAGGAATATAATGTGAAACATCCTCCCGCACCTGAGAAAAAAACTCTCGGTGTGAACACTCCCTTAATCTTTATTCTAAACCTCAGTCACGTCACATGATTCATTACGCTGCTTGCATCACTCATCGTTTTGAAGTGAAATCCCCTGAGAGATTTCAGGCTGATAGTGATCATCCAGTTTGCATTGTACATTTTCACCTTTGTCAATTCTTTTACCTTTCTTTTTTGTTTTACATGTGTAAAACACCTTGAACTGTATACTGTAGATGCATGCTGTTTGCCGTGGACCATATAGGACATGGCAGTATATAATTTGATAATTTGAGTTGGTGCCAAAATTATAATGCAATCCGGCCTTGGAGAGAGGCACAAACAGTGGCTAGTGTGGGTTTCTGAATATTTCCTGTGTGTTCTCTAGTGTGAAAGACCTTCTCTAGTGCTAATAACACACACTGTAGGTTGAGCTTTACTGTCTTGTGTTTATTGGTTAATTTTGGTTTGTTACAATTTATTTTTGATTCATTTGTCCAACAACGGAAATGACTGGATGATGCAAGTCAGTGCATCACTGATATTTTTAAGATGCATTTGTATATTCTTCTCTCTTATGCCAATCACAATCTCCTCTTCTGACGTCGGGACCCGACCTATTGGCTGGGCTTCAGCGTTGGAAGTGGAGGAAACACCAGGCTCACTGGGGTTGGCTGTCTGGGCAGGAGAATCTGTGGAGGTGGACTCAACTGGCATGGACTTGGGGTCAGTGGGTGTCAGTGTTCCTGTGTAATATATAATAATAATAATAATAATAATAATAATAATTAATAAAAATTTGTCATTAATGCCTACATATCTTCACACATCGCACACAGTTTTGAAAGACAGAATACCCCACTGCCACTCCTCCACCGAGCACATGCAGGTTAAGCATGCTGTATAAACAGTCATTACAACAACGTTGTGAAGCTTATTCAATGCTCTGAATGTTATGATCGATGGCCTACTGTAACACGTATTATACAAAACCTTTCCAGTGTCATTCTAGAATAATCCTGTTCTCCAATCTTTGGCTGATGACAGCCTATTAAAAATGCGATTTGGTCAAGGCATGCACAAAAGCAATATTTATTTACAGTTATTGGTCTAACAGCCCTTGAGTCTGAACCAAAAATTAATATATAACCATGTAGCCTAGAGTTACAGGTGTTACGTTACATATAGTTTATAAAATTCCGAAAATAGCAAAACTACAGTACAGTAGACTATTTTAACATCCCCACTTCCCATGCCTATGAACTCGTACCTTCACCAGCATCCAGGTTAACATTGTTGTCTCTCCCAGCAGCCTCATCATTACCTTCATCTGCGTGGCTGAGGGTTATATCGTTCACAATAGCCCACACCTTTTGTTGATATAATTCTAGATCCTTCACCTGTGTTCCACTGTTCAGATTTCTCTGAAGTTCACTCTTAATACTAAGCCATTTTTGGTGCATTCCTTGCCCGGTGCGGGCTTCGTACCCTTGTGCCCTGACGGCTGCTGCAATATTTTCCCATTCTTGCTCTTTATTTCCAAATAATACATTTTTTCTGGACTCTACCTCCGAGACCAAAATGTTCACTTCAGCAGGAGTAAAGTTGCTTCTCCTTGGCATTTTCTAAATGAGAGTAGCTAACTATTCCAAGGCTTAATATAGCATAGTACAGTCTACATCATCGGAGGCGGGAACAGGGTGGCATGTAGTGCTTTTCCATTCAAGTATGGCTACACCCTTCCCACAGGAAGAGAGATTCATATGATTCATCTTTAGAGAATGAGGAGAAATGAAGACAACAGGAAATGTAGCTGCAAGCAGTAATGAGGTGGCCAAGCCGTGGAGCAACAAAGCTCAGACCCCAAGCAGAAGACTCACAGGCACGGCACTGCCCATCCCCCACTTTCCCCCCTGCTGACTGTGTATTACAAGCACATCATAGTGTAACCAAAGGGTATTTGTTTATCTGGGGAGTCTGCTATAGCTTCCCAACACACCAGAGCAGGACTGATGAAAAGATAAATATTTTATTAAATAGGAAGTCCATTTCTTTGTTTGTTAGAAAGTTAGTCCATGCACCCAGGGCCCACAATCCAGTCCTCATTACGTTGGAGGCAGAGGGAAAGCAGCACACACAGGGGGAGTGGAGAGAGCACAGCCCTCGTCTTGACCCATGGTCCGGATCCCACTGCTGAAGAGAGAGAGAGAGATTGCTTACTACCCACGTGTTCACATTCCAAACCCCTAAGACTTCTCCCAGCTCTCTCATGCACCCATGCTCACACACACACACACACACACACACACACACACACACACACACACACACACACACACACACACACACACTCATGCACCCTTCTCTTCTCCGTCACACAATGAGCTCCCCATTCAAATTCTGCCTACCCAATTAACTCTAATTGATCACACCTGCGTGGGGAGTTTGCCCTGTGTAGCCTGCCATGTGACTGTCTACATCAGTCAATCTAGCGTAAAGAGACAAAAAAATTGCAACAGAAACGGTTCATAGTTTATATTGGTCCTAACACCTCCCTGAGTCATATACTAAAAGTCGACCGCAGTAGATGCAGTGAAACATAAATTTGAAAAGTTGATGATGATCTTGCTGGTCACGGTAACAATAACTGATGGAACAAAAGGAAGGCAGCACACTCTTGCTTCATGCAACATTTCCATTTGTGGCCTTTGAAACACATCTGGATGTTCATTAAACATTAAAGAGAAAGTCAGACTTGTTTATTTTTCCAGAAAATGAATAAAGGCCCCAGTGATACTTCCTTTCTTCAGAGATTCCTGTTGACTGCTGTTATGATACGGCTTCTAAGTATTGTGCCCATTTATATTGTTGTATATCACCTTTATATCACCTTGCCCAGTCCCATGGTCCTCATGATGAAAGTTATGTTGCTTGATTGCATACTGTAGGACCGAGTTGAATTGGTGATCCTGAGAGTGTGTAGGCTATTGCAGTAGAGATAGAGGCAGAGGATGAATAGATACTGTCAACAACACTGCTGTATAACATTATATTAACACAATTAAACATCAAAGGTTACATATAATTCATTTAAATTACCTTTTTATTCATTTATTATTGAATACTGTCTGATAAATTATAATAAATCTTTTTGGGGACAAAATGCAAAATCTGCAGGTGAATTTATTGACATATATACCAATTATTAAAAAATATTAGAACATTAGAATAATAATAATAAAAAAAACCAACAACAACAACAACAACAAAAAAAAAACATGAAAGAGTGTTTCAAATCCTGCAACTTTCATTTCAAGTACATCTACTTACACACTCCTGAAATTAGTTAACAACACGTAGGCTACAGAGGGGGTGTTTGGCATTGCAGAGCCGCAGAAACTATAGAGATAGTGCTATGCCACAAGGTGATACCAGTAGTGTGACAGCGCCATCTCTTGACCAGAGTGTGATTCTCTTGTTACCACCTCTGCCTTCTAGCCTGGCGAATGCCAAACTAAAATCACAAGTGATATTTAGTCTGGGGACATACCTATTGCATTTCTCGTAGCGGAAGCATCGTTTACAATTGTCCAGAGCCGTTTATTGGGCGCTACGAATGTCTATCATAGCGTCTATACATACCTCGGAGCCAATACCAGAGCCACCACGTGACGTAAAATGCAATCGAGGGCCGTACAAATCCCTTTTTGTTCTGCGATTGGATACCGAAAGTAGGCGAGAAAAACGGCCATGGTCACCATGCTGCTCTGCAGAGTGGAATGAAATAAGCGTGCAAAGGAGCATGGGAATTCCCAGGCTATCTGCCTTCAGTCCTGCCAAGCCATTTGTCCAATACTAAACACATGTATTCAAGATTCAATACTTTATTGCCATGCAACTAGTGCAAGTTGCTAGGGATTTGTTTCAGTGAGCTCAGGAGACAAACTGTAAAAAAAAACATATACATAGAACACAAACACAAACATAGAACATTCACTGCCATTCAGTGCCCACATAGGGTCATGCATACCATGTATAAAAATAAAAGGTAAATAAAATGAGGAAAAGAAGAAAAGGAAAACCTGACCCTCCTGTCCTGAATGTTTGAACAGGAAGGAGTGTGCCAGTTGTAAGAAAAGTGGCAAGTGCAAACATGGACTAGACAGTACTGAATTTAAAAGAAATGACCAAAGTAGCTACTTGGCAGAGTTTAAAGTGCTATGTGCAGTAGTACAGTACAGTAAATAAATACGGTCAGTTAGAGACCAATACATGGACATATTGCACAGCATAATAAATAGATTGATGTGTAAAAGCATAGAATAAAAAAAAAAATTACAATGTATTTGAGCTCAGCTCTTATCATATCCGCCTACTTTCTTAAGGTGCTGGTGCAGGGTAGGAGAGTTATTGGTAACACTTTGCGGTAAGGGTACATGAATCATCATGAATTCATGCATTATTTCATTCATGATAAATTCATGATTCATGCATTACTTCATCTCTGAAAGTCTAATGAGTTATCAGGAATTAACATGAATTCATTGTCTGTCATTAATGACCTCCTGCTGAAATAGCACATGATCTTAAGTATTAGTTACTCTGGGTACATCATCATGAGTCATGATTAATTAGCATGAGTCATGATTATTAGTATGATTATGATGAATTCATCATGTTTGTGCCCCCTCAACTGAAGTGTTGACATGGTTAAATTGGTAAAATTTAGTTGATGTATGGGATAGATATGAGGAACTAGGCCAAAGTAGGTCCGTTTTTCGTCACGTCCATAACGCAAATTGAAAGGCTCATATTCTTATGATGCAAATCATGATATAATTTTTTTCTGTTTGCCTGCATTCAGCCATGGAGTTTGCAGAAGAATATGAAAAAAAATTGTGAAATACTGCTAGGTTTGCAGAGGTTATCTGGCCTTTTGTTCATCAATAATGCACGAAAATGTCACGTCCATAACGCTGGAATTGCCCATATATATATATATATATATATATATATATATATATATATATTTTTTTTTTTTTATTTTATATATATATGTATATATAAGAAAATTATGTTTTTCATTGGTCATTGTCATTGCAGGAGATTAAATTGAGACAGAACAGAAGGAAGTACGAGGAGCGCTATGTTTCTGACCACATCAGCATAGATGATCTAAAAAGGATCTACAGCAACCAATACTCGCCCGACTGGAGGAACACCTATCTAGAAAAATCTGTAGAACCAAATGTAATCGGGAAGTGCGCAATTCCAGAATATCCTCAACCAGTAGAGTTCCACGTGTCCAGGCTAAGTCATGTGACTGATCTTATAGGGCTTCATGGAATTCCGGAATGTAGTGGATTTGGAGGATGGAGGAGTGGCTTCCTGTGTTGGGGGCTTGTGATTGGTCCAGAGGAGATATTTGAGGCGGAGCACCTGTACCTGAAGAAACTCTTCCCTTATCGCAGTCAAGAACAGTGCAGAAGACAGAGCCATTTCCTGCACAAATTCACCACCTCTCCTGAATTCAATAATGAGTCTCGTTATGGAAACTTCCGGTTCTCTTTCTCCCTGGCTGATGTTCTGCAGGCTTACAGCACACAGTTCTGTAGAGGACAGAAGCCCATCCTTAGAGTTTATGAGACTGTAATCTATAAGATGGAAGTGATGTATGTTGTGGTGGTTCACAGCCCTGATGTGCATGACTATGATGATTACCCAGTGCTGGGGGATAATGATGATGGTGTGTGTGCTTACAGGGATGGTAAGATCATCTGGCGCGCTCAAGCTATCTCTAAAATGCACAACTTCAGACTTATCAAAAACAAATTGAAGAAACAAGTTCATGTAGAAGGTCTCTGGGGTCGTCAGTTTTATGTGTGGGATCATGTGTCCCTGGCTTTTCACAGATCTAAAGGGGAAAGCCTATCATGGCCCAGAGTGGAGCTGCTGGATGCTATCTCTGTGTGTGATACTGGACCTGTACTCTTAAACAAAGCAGTTATTGACATAGCAACAGCAAGAGACATAGTTGGGCATCTTAGACAAGGCGCCATCTCAAACAGGTGCATCTACTACAGTCATAGACGATAGATAGATGCTAATAAGTCCAGAGAAATCAGGCACAGCGTTTATTTTTATTTAATTTTTTTTAATTTATTTTCAATTAAGTGCAACACTGTATTATGGAGAAAAAACTTTTTTTTCATTTTATTGCGGGCATTTTGGTCAGTCAGACCTTCATCAGAGTTAAACTTAATTACCTTTGTATTGAAATAGCTGCACCTGCACAAACTTCAAGGTGTGCAGGCCCTCTTGAACTTCTGTCAATATCTGACACAGAACTGAAATGAGACTTATTTGGCTGTGTGAGTTATATTAGTATAGCTTAGTCTAGTCCAGGAAGTATATTCCAGTGGCTAAAGCAATGCTGAGTGTCTTTGGTTGCTAGCTTAAATTTTTTGTAGTCTTATCATTTTAAATAAATAATTATTTATTTAATATATATTTACTATTAAGTTACTATTAAGTTACGTTTGAAAACCATTAAGTTAAGTTAACATTAAGTTACATTAAGTTATATTTAGTTTTATTTATTTAAATTTTTAATTTGTTTATATTCTTTTTCTTTTTGTATTATTTGTATTTTTACAGCACTTTGGTCAACTGCTGTTGTGTACGAAGTGCTTTATATATAAAATTGACATTGATATTTTGATTTGAAGTTTGATTTGAATTCCTACTGGTTTCCTTTACCATGTCAGAGACAGTTGGTGACAGCAGGATTCACTGTGTGTTGAGCGCCATCTCCTGGCCAAAGTGTGATACTCTGGTGGTGAGGGTCACTGTTTGACACACTGGCATATGTTACAGTATGTTACATCTGAAGCACAAAAGTAAAATGCACCCATAAAGTATTGTGTCACATTCATCTCAATAGGCATAGCAGGGTTTAAAAACAGGCTCATGAATATTTGGTGAAGTGGAATGAGGAGCTTATTGTGGTTTTAAAACAGTTATTGAATTAAGGCAGCACTACAGCATTGTATTAGGTGTAAACTAGAGCTAGCTATCTAAAACCATGCCATTAATAAACCATTAATAAGCCATCAATTACATTTGGAGATGGGCCAGAACCAAAGAACATTATATCACAAATAGTTGTAAAAGTTATCCAGTGTTGAGTGTGACTTCTGTAGACACACACACGAACACACACACTTTAAAAATGCTTCTGATGCCTCTGAATTTTCAATATTGTGTGTGTGTGTGTGTGTGTGTAGCAAGATGTAAGGTGACATTTGACCCATATAATACGTCTTCGCACATAACAGACTCATCCTATAACTGCACCCCATCAAAAGAGGAAGTGATAACAGAAGAGGACTGGAAAAAAGTGTGTGTGGTTTTACAGGCCGGATGAGGAGAAACTAATGCAGCAGACAGATCAGTAAGAGCAGAGGTGACTCAAATGCTCAGGGCCCCCACAGCAGGAAACCAGAATCAAATCCACACACACCACAGAGCAATGCGGCTCAATATCACAAGTCAAAGTCAGAGTGAACTTTATTGTCACAAACGTGAATCTTTTGACGCTGTGTTTTGATAGGACAACGCTGGCTACAGAGCGTTTAAACTATCAAAACACAGCGTCAAAAGATTCACGCTTGTGACTGGTCGATGTGAGCGTTAATGCTGAGCATTGCCGTCGGCCTGCCGCCCCGTCTGAATGCTCCGTGAGGGCACTTTCAATCTCAGGAGACCACTTCCTGCTGGTTCGAGTTGTAGCCGGCTGCTTTTTGACCAGGGTTGTGTAATGTACCTCTAAGTGCACCAGGTTGTGGTCTGACTTCCCTAGTGGGAGGAGAGGTGTAGCACTATATGCATTCTTTACATGCACATACAGTAGATCGATTGTCTTATTTTTTCTGGTGGGACAATCCACCACCTGCTGGAAAACACCAGAGTAGAGTCCCAAGGTGTCATGGTTAAAATCCCCTGAAATGATCATGAAAGCCTCAGGGTGTTGTGTCTGCAGCCTAGCTGTTACTGTGTGGATTTTTCACAGACAGTAGCTGCGTCCGCACTCGAAGGTATGTAAACACAGATGGTGATCACGTGACTAAACTCCCACGGTAAATAGTATGGACGCAGAAGTCCTGAGTGGGTAAAATTCGCTCAATGGTGTTTTTTGCCCCCAACGGCATCTTCCAGGCAGCACAGCCTATAAGGCACTACCCTTACCCTATTCCTAACCCTAACCCCCTCAACCCTCATCCTAACCCTAAACTGAGTGGAGTTGTGCCTTGAAGGCAGCGCTGCCTGGAAGGCACCGTTGAGGGCAAAAAATACCAAAGCCTGTAAAGCTCTGATGTCTCATCAGCCTTTAGCCCCTTGGGGCCCCTCTCTATGCAATACTCCCTAATGCAGGCATACCAGTCTGTGTCCCTCTGGTTAAAACCCACCCACCCACTTCCTCCTTTCACAAAAAGTCCCAGCAAGTGCAAGAAGAGGAAACAAGAGCGTACCTATCGGAGTGATCACAACTTTAGTCTTAGTGTTTGGAAGATACAGACGTTCTTCTCCAGACTTGGTAAACTTGGTAAGTAGAAATTCATTAGACTTAAAAGAAAAAGAAAAAAAAAGAAAAACAGCGTATTTCCTCATGTTTAAATGTTTGGTAGGATCTGCTGTAGGTTGATGTCTGGCTCAAATGTAAGAAAAAAATAAAAAATAAATAAATAAAATTAAAGACATTACAATGAATAGGGTAGAAAATTGAGCTAATGTATGAAACTTATTTTGTAGATTACTACTACCAGAAACATTTTCAACAAAGGAGATCTACTGACATAATATTTGAACTAACATATATATATATTTATTTAATTTGAACACCCCACTGCTAATTATGGACTTTGTTAAACTCACTTATTGTATTAGTTACATTATTTTATGCATGTCTAGCTGCTAAAAGGGGAAGGGCTGAAATACCCCAAACCCCTTTTCACTTCTCCCTCAAGCTGTGTGAGACTTGAGCACCACCTACTGGAAGTTGGATGAGGGTGCTCCATTCCTGCAATTGGATGATGGAAAACTTCACCATGATCTCACATAAATCTGTGAAATGAACACAATATATATATATATATATATATATATATATATATATATATATATATATATATATATATATGTTATTATTATTATTTAGCCAGGATAGTCCCATTGAGACTAAGCGTCTCTTCTGCCAGGGAGTCCTGGTCAAAATGGCAGCAGTATAAAACAGGCAGTTGCAGACAAGACAAAGACAAATACAGACAAAACATAATTTACAAATACAATCTGTGGTGGGAGCAATCTGTGATGGAAACAGAAATCACACCCACTGAAAGTTAATGAGACACAGCTCCTTCCCAGTACATCATTGAACAATGCTAAATATGCAGCTGTGACTTTTCAGCACAGAATTCTTATGATTTTGTGTCAACAGTGTAACCTGCCACTGGTTGTGTTTGGAGAAAACATCTTTTATTTTAGAGAGTGAGTTGTGTCCACGAATAGGCCTACTCTTGACTCAGTGGGTGTGATTTCTGTCTTCTTACACTAAAAATCTACAGTACAAGGGGTCCCACAGATTGCAGTTTTAAGAATTGTGTTCATTTCACTTCCGTGAGATCAGGTGTAAAATGTATCTCAAAGTTTACAATTAGGTCTATATTATAATGTGTGATGATTTTGCCAAGTTCAGCCTTTAACACTAGATAGAAATATTTCGCTCGCCATAATTATTGGTGATCTTCACACTGGAATTGAGCCATCTTATTCTCAAGCAAGTACGTTACCAATGATACCAACGGATAGATCTGACTGTGTAATTTAATTAATACCAAATACCTCCATGTAAGGGCAGATATTGTAGTAATTTTACAAGGGATTGGTACACATATACCCATGCACTATGTAATAATAATAATAATAATAATAGGCCTGTTAAAGGGGAAAAAACTGAGAGAGAGTGAGAAAGGGGGCAGGTGTGTATGAAAGGCCAGAAGGGGCCCCAAGTGGACATTGCCCAACTGATAAGAGTAGCAGGCCGGACACACCTCAGAGTGCATGGGCTAACACAAAGCCACACGACCCTCTAAGGTGGTAAGAATGGAAAAACACCAGAATAAACCTGAACCAGCGTGAAAACAACACGTTATGAACATGTGTACGGAGGGCCAGTAGGGGCCCCAGAAATAAGACCCTTAGTAACTGGTTAGTGAAGACCAAACAGTCTGTGAGTCTGTGAAAAACAACAGTTGGAGGGTCAAAGTGGACCAACATGGAAGGTCATTTCACACCATATTTTAACTATTAATAGAAGGGGAAAAGGCCACCAATATAAACTTTTCTTAGGAATACAGGGCGAGTTCTGATTGGCCAGCTACGATGTAGACTCCCCAGACCAAAATTGTGCATAAAAGCAGGAGGATTAGGAAGAGGAGTTCAGACTTTCTTGGGTCTGTTGGGAGAACCAACACCTTCACTGCAGTGAGCCTCTTCACACTACCAGAGCTCTTGGCACTTTGCTCGAGTTTGTCTGTGCACTTGCCATGCTGGGTTTGTGAATAAAGAAAGCCTCGGTCAACTTTTACTCCAGTCTGGATTGAGTTTATTTTAAGCTAGTAACTGGTACTAGATATTGGAGAAAACACCATAATATACCCATAATATACCCATATAAAGCTTCCGAAAGACAAAGAACACACAAACGTTAATGCTAGAGTAGGTCTAATTGAAGTGCACGTGATGAATGTTTAACAAACTTACTTTCGGCTATCTTCTGATTAAAAGAACAGGGCTACCCGCAGGGATTACGTCACACACAGCGCCGTGTGCAGTGCCCCAGTGCCTGTAAATTGAATGGTCCAATGATGAAGGTGATTTAAAAACCAGAATTTCCTCACTCCCTGGACGCCCGGGACAGGTCGTGAAATATGGATATGTCCCGTGAAATACGGAGGTTAGTAGATAGAAAGGATAGTAGGATAGTAAGATAGTAGCCTTACTACATTTGTCACTAGACGAATCCTGCAGAAACGAGTTCAAAGAAGTATGGCGAGCTCTCCGTCTCTGTGTTCGCTCGCTCACATCCTGAACTTCTCTGTGAAGCAGTAGCCAAGTAACCTCCCGCAAATCCATCTGGGAACCCTCCGTTGAAGAAGTTTTGGTTCATTAGTTTCTTTTTTGTTAGTTTAGTTTTGGCTGATTGGATAAGGCCTCTGTCTATCACCACCTATTTTGGTTATAGACAGGCCAAGTCAACCAATCAGACCAGCGAAGCATATGACATACTAACATACGTACATGTTCTTTAGACCCGCTTCTCATTGTGCCACACCTCAACCCGCCTCAAAGCCAACGCTGATTGGTTTGTTTGTTTGGCAACCTGCTCCAAATTCTCATCAATTAAATGGAGAGTAGCCAGACTGAGCTGTGAGTGAAGACCTGAAGATCGCGAGATCAGTTTGGTCTCACGAGGCTAGTAGCCAAGACCTTTAAACATAAAATAGGGGGAAAGGAAAGATAGTTTCAGAGCACAAGTGGAGAAAATGAGTCAGATAAACCTTGATAATGCAATAAGACCAATGAAGCTGTAAGGATGGGATGCCTATGATCACTTTGGTTTTCATCTGCCTATTGTTCATTATTTATTAAATAGTAGCCAAACTTCTGCTTTAATTTCTGTTTGTACTGTATCAACCAAAACATGGAGGGTCTCTAAATTAATACAGGTACCCTAACGCTTTTTTTTTTTTTTTTTTTGTGGTTGTGGTGGTGGGGGGATGTTTTCCTTATTTTGACTTCTGAAAATTGGCAATTTTTTTTATTTTGTGACCATATTGCCTTAGCGTAGGTCTGCGCTCTCCGGGTGCTTTTCTAGTTAGTCACTGTTTTGCTTAAGCCTAAAGCCTCATTTATGGTCTTCTTAATTACATCACGGTGTTCGGTGTTCGGTGATAGAATTGGTTGGATCATTTAAACGTTCAGCCTAGTTTAGTCTGACATCATTACTCAGCTGAGCATCTGATATTGGATTGGCTCTGTGGTGGTGACATAGAATGTATAACAGCTAGCCGCCACTGCCACCGGCTACATTGGTGCCGTGACCCGGATGGGAGTGAGGATTTGGAGGGTGAGTGTAACGGAGGCCTAGCCTGACATAGCCCGCCCATAATACGAATGTTCATCCGTATCCATGGTCTGGGAACGGTCCTCTGGGCCGTGTTTACATCGGTAAAGAGTCTACCGGCCAATAAGCGAAGCTGATTAGACGAGCTGTCCAATCGTTTCAAACCAGAAGTGAATGCCCTCCCCCCTGCAGTATAATCGCGTCAGGTTAAAGAACCTCCAGACCATGAATACGGATGAACAGCAGTATTATGGTCGGGCTATGTCAGGCTAACGGAGGCCAGCTAGCTCGGCTAGCTTTGCGGCAGTACATGTAAATCCTCATCACCCAATTCAATGGGCACTTCTAACAGCTTAAATGGAAGCTTGGGCTTTTGGCGCAGTTGGTTAGAGCGTCCCACTCCCACGCCGGGAGCTTGTAGCTTGCGGGGTGGCGGGTTCGAGACCCGTGTGTGGTGCGGACCGCCACCGGCTACAAGCCCAATAGATAAAAAAGTGCATTTTTCCCCACGTCACCAGTGGTCTGGTCACCATGGTTCTCACCATGCCATGTTCTCATCATGCCAGAACATATAGAGCCATAAGAATTATGATAGTGGGATAGACTAGTGTCTGACCTTGCAATTTCCATAAATATATGTCCATAAATATTTGATTAATTTTCATATATATTTATTGATATTTGCACAGAGAAGAATAGGGTGACATAATTTGTTGATAGAAATTTATCTGAGGAGCCAGAGGAGCTACTGTATATAGGGGAGGTAAATTGTTATTTTAAAGTTCGGGATTTACTTGAAGGAAGAAACGATTATGGTATGTATGTTTCACATTCATGACAGCTCTGAGGCTGTGCAGAATCTCGGTTCTTTAACTTTTTCTTGAAAGACATTGTTAGGATGATTCTAAGGGCCCAGCACAGACGGGGGCTCAGAGAAAATTTTTATATTAAAATCAATATTTGAGGGGCCCAAAAAATTTTTTGTCATAGGGCCCAAAATTTCTAGCAGCGCCCCTGGGCCAGATACATTTTTTCTTGCCTGATATGTTTTCTTCAGCAAATTAAATAGGCTGTGACGTCCATTCTTGTACACAACACATTCTAGTGCCCTAACCCTCATGCTCTTACTCCAGAGGGCACACACAACCACACACACACACACACACCCACACACAGTCCTGATGGCACCACATACACACTCACTCCTATTCTTATACACTCACTCCTATTCTGTTGGCATTAGCCACTGTTTCACCATCTTGGTCTGCATTGCACGAAATTCGGTAATTGTCAATAGCACTCAATAGCACTTCACACTGTGATTGATTCACACTTGATAATTCCTTTCATATGATTCTGGTTAGACAGATTTCTAGATTACTCTGGTTTTTAGCTAATCTGCAATTTGCATGTGAGCATGTGACTTATTGAACATTTGTACTTAATGTGCAAGCAAAACAAAATTGTCTAAAATCTTTTCCAGTGTGTTTCAAATATTCCACAGAGACCCATAAGCTGACGTCGTAGACAAGTTTGAAGACAGTAAATAACAGCCAGAATAAAATCTCAACCTGAAAACGAGGTATGGAAATTATTTTTGGTAAAAAAAACAGTAGCATGATTGATCGCTGTGATTACACCTACTCAATAATCAATGAAATAATGGATATTTTATTTCAATTATAATTCTCCACAGAAGATGATCCTGCAACGAATTAACGAAAGAGGCTATCAGGAAAATTATATTGAAAGGGGACATGTGAGATTGGAAAACATTTCCAACCTTTTTCGACCGTCCTATGAGGCACCCCAGCACTTTCCATACCCTCCATCTGTGGAGTTCCACGTGATGAAAATATGTCATGTGACCACTAAACCAGGTTTGCATGGAATTCTGTCTGAAGAAGGGTTCGGAGGAGGCAGGACGGACTTCCTGTGGTGGGGGCTTGGGATTGGTCAAGAGGAGATCAAGGATGCAGAACAGCGATTCCTGGAGGAGGAGGGACAACAACTTTTCCTGAACCACTTCACCACCTCTCTCGCATTCAGGGAGGAGTCTCGCTATGGAAACTTCCGGTTCTCTTTCTCACTGGATGGTGTTATGCAGGCTTACAGCACACAGTTCTGTAGAGGACAGAAGCCCATCCTAAGAGTTTATGAGACTGTAATCTATAAACGGGAAGTGATGTATGTCGTCCTGGTTCACAGCCCCTATGTGCATGACTATGATGATTACCCAGTGCTGGGGGATAATGATGATGGTGTGTGTGCTTACAGGGATGGTAAGATCATCTGGCGTGCTCAAGCCATCTCTGGAAAACACAAATTTGAACGCAATCAAAATTATACAGTGCAGGAAGGTGTGATCAATGCATGGGATCATGTGACCTTGGCTTTTGACATGCCACCAGATGGAATTCTACATTGTTCCCACTTACCAAACACTCTCGCTGCATGTGCCAGCTCAAGAGTAAAACTGAACCCTTTAATTGGCAGAAAGAGAGCAAGAAGGACCATTAAAGCTATATGTCAAAACTTTTCCTCAGGAGGACCCGGCTGGGACTCAACAGTCTTTATATATCAACTTCCTCAACCTTCCTTAGTCATAACGTGCTTCAACAATTGGCAACCTGGTCCTCAGAATCTGAATCGACATGTGGTATACGACCCCAGACCATTTAACAATCCCCAATATCGTCTGTAGAATCAGATGGTTTTCAACCCCCAAATGCAGGATAGAGATGGGGTATGGGCTTATTTTACACCTGATCATTCTGAAATTCTAAAACCATTTCATGGTAGTAAACAGATTTCTATTATTAAATTCAAAACAAGTCTAAATTCACTTTCTTTCAAATAATGCACATCTAAAGCCCACAAATTGGTAAGTCCCGAATAGATAAAAGTGGTTTTACATTTTTGTGCATAAGTATTCTGAAATAGAGCTTTAATCGGGCCTTAAAAGTTAGGCCCGACCCGGCCCGACAGGATTCTGCCCGAACCCGTTTGAGCCCGAATGAAGTTGCTTTTTTCTAAGCCCGAACCCGTTTACAGCCCGACAAATTCACGCACACAGCCATAGGTGCCGGAAGCGTTTGCATCCCCACTTTTTTCAATGAAAATGTAAAAAATCCTAACACTGAACGAAGTCCATATTTGCATCGGCAGTCACTTTCTACTGTTCATGTTAGGAATTAATCCAATGCCCTGCTGCCCCTAGACATGGTAGGATCCCCAGACCCCGCACAATGGCAACAAAATAATGTTTAAACGTGAGACTTACTTTCACTTTCACTGCGCATCGGTCTGCGATAAGCCTACGCAAGGCAACGCAATGCATTGTAAAGTCTGTGAAAAGTTATTCTTTTCACGCACAGAAATCAGTCAAATCGATATGAGCTTGCAAATTCAAGCGGTAATATGGATAAACTTTCCCTAAAGAAATGAAGAGGACATGCTGTTGGCGAGTAGAACATTTAAATTGCTGCTGTGCTCCCATATTACAACCTGCCGCCGTTTCATGTT
>JAODXP020005527.1:0-49941 GCA_027497455.2 Sardinella longiceps | reverse complement strand
TTAGAATAAGTAAATATGTTGGTCACTATAATTGTTATCATTGGTATAATGCAACACCAGATTTTTCCTATTGATGCAATACCAGATTTTTCCAAGCTATAGGCCTGGCTCATAGCCAGGACAATTCACTCTTAATCACGAGTGCAATTTTGCCTAAATTCTCTATTCTTGACATCTGGCCCTGTGCCCAGGTGGACCACAGGAAACTAGAATTGTCTTGTGAGCAAATGAACGGAGAAATGAGAGAACAAACACATGACTGGAGAGAAATGGGAAGTGAAATAAGAAAATGGGAAAAACCCATGACTCTTGCACAAGGAATGTAGAGAAAAGCAATTTGCATAGTAGCATACACACTGGCACATGGGCCTATTGTAGGGAGACTGGCAACTCTGACTATCCAAACTGTTCCAAAATACCTGAAAAGGCTTTCCCAGAACCCAAAATGAACTCTCCTAATATATGCTCTTCTAATGTTTTTGGATCATGTAGGCCTGTTATGTTTGTCCTGTCTTTTCCTATTGTATGGACCTTTACAGATAAGCTTGGTTGGCTCGTCAGTATAGTGGAAAAGGTCATTGGGGTGAACCTAACCCAGTTGTGTGACCTGTATTTTTGTCTTGTGCTTAGAAAGGCCCTGGCCATACTGGTCTGTGCTTGGACTCCTTAAACATGACATGTTTTCCTGACACCTGATTCCCAGTATTCCTAATAATGCCGCTATCACACCTTATTGCCTCTTGATCACTACAACTGCAGATCTCCTCAGCCTCTCCACATAGTGATCCCGCCCAGTGTTTTGTGTCTCAATATTGATACTGTTTACTTGTTTGTACAGTATTTGTCTCCAGAGCTGTATTTCTTTAGGCCTAGGCCCTACATGTAGTTCAATTTGCTCAGTTCAGTTTCTCCTGGTGCCATAATTGTTTTATTTTGTCTTAGTTGTCTGTTTGTATTTCTCTTTAATATTCATTTATCTGTTGAGTAATGCTGCAATCCCTGGCTGCGGCTAATTTCCCTATTATACAGTACTTGCCTTGACTAGCCTCAAACAGAGTCAGAACAATCCAGATTTCTCCCCAGTTTTGCCTTGACTAGCCTCGAGCAGAGTCAGAACAACAGGTCTGTTTTCTCCCCCAAACTTGGCAAAATCCACGTATGACTCATGTAGAAACAGCATTGCAGCCTGTTTTAAAATAGATCCAGATAACAAAGATACAGTAAACATTAGAAAGATAGCCAGTTTGAGAACAAAAGTCTTAGGCCTAGCCTATATTTCTCTTTCATGAAAAGCAGGTGGGGTGATATTTTGACCATAATAAATAATCATTATGCAATAAAAAGCACACACAACCCTGCTGTAATCACAGCATACTTTTTCAGGAAGTGGGAGAATTGGTCACACACCCCGCAACCCAAGTCCACGATCCATATTGACCACTGAGGTAGTCTGCAACCCCAAGCCCCCACTTCAACATTTGTATGTTCAGTAGTATGTTCACTAGGCAATACCTGAAAACATTCTTTTGGCATGATAATGTTGTCTAGTGATATATCTACTGTAACTACAGTGCAACACAAACAAATAAGATCATAAACTGTACTAACACTGACAATGATAACATCCCTCTAACTATATTTTGTGGTATTCTAATTATTTTTTCATTGTTTGTATAGTCTATTTTTAGTTCATTGTTTCTGTGTCACTGTGAAATACCTACACCAATGCTACTCATACTTATAATAATAAGTAGGCTATTCATAATAAAGTTCGTGCTTTAATAATAAAGTTAGTACTTTCACCATTGAATAAAAAAGGAAAGATTCTTATTACTCTTAAAGGGGGAGGGCTAGTGAGATGCTATGCTATCCCCTCCCTTTCTGGGAAATGAAAGTGGGAGAAACCCAAAATAATCATTCTCAGTGTTCACATTTGTGTGAGCTGGTAAACAACAGACATTTGGTCGGGAGAGTGACAGACTGACTGGTCATGTGCCTCCTCCAGTAGAAGTTCGGGTAAGTCATCAATATTTGAATAGTTGTTGTGTTTATTGCCCCTGTGTTACTGTAAATAGCAGCACATAAGTATTTGTAGCACAGAACAATTAGCACAATTGTTCGTAGCACAAAAGTAGCACAATTGTTGTGAAGTACTGGGTAAAGAGTAGGTAAGAACAGCAGGACGGATCAAGTGTTAAATTAGTAGTATACTTTCTGCATACGTATGATAAGGAATAACACAAATTACATGAAAGTTATCTACTTAATCACCATCCTACAATGTAGACATTAAGTTGACCTCTGGACTAATCAAAGTTACCCATAGTGCTTCTCTCACCCCACCTAGGCTATAGCTTATGTTTTCAGCCATGTATTTTTTGGTGAATGAATTAACAGCCCTACCATTTGATAGGCAACACTTTCAATTCAATGTCAGGTGTGATATTTCTATGATTGCTGATACACCCAGTCTAATCAGTGGTGGTCAAGATAGAACTGAAACTACTTTCATGTTTGTGTTATTCCAGCATACCTACGCAGTATCAGTACTCTATAATTTATCATTTTTTGTTACACTGTTCCTATCTATCCTTACTCAGTACTTAAAGGGGTTGTAAAATAAAGCATTACCCACAATCATCCACAGACATTGGTGAGCCATGAGCCAGTGAGAGATATTTGAGGACAACACCATGGCCACAGCAGATGAGAATCCTGAGTGTATGTAACATTCCTGAATGATAAAGTCATTCACATTCTTGGAGTTTGTCCTCTTTTTAATCTTGTTTTGGTTTCATCATTCACAGTGCAGCATGCAGAACTACAAGAAGGAGAGACAGAACAGCAAAGTAGGTGTTCTTTGACAGGGGTTAGGCGTGCTTAGACATGTTTGTTGTCTGTTTATGTTGTAAGATAATAACGACATCAATGTACAGTGTTGAACATTCAGAAATATGTATGTGTATCCTTTTATTTGCAATGTCTTTCGTGAACTGTTGGTTGCCCAGAGATGCTATACAAATGTTCTTCAAAAAATGATCATTTACTAGGCCTATAATTTAAGGCATAAAAAAAGTCATTATAGCGGTCACAGTATACTGAATCCAGAACTACCCTAACTCTTAGACCAGGGCTAGTATCAATCAGCTAATCATGGTCCTGAATAATTCTATTTTTTGCGAGTTTAGGGCATATAATTAGCAGGGTGGCTATTAGGATTTAGCCAGTCACCAAGCCTAGGCCTGCCCATTCTTCCTGTCTCTGCATGCAATTTCACAATGAAGTCTGTCTGGCCAAGCAGACTTTCGCCTCCAGGCTTTAAGGAGGCAGGCCTAAGAAGATTGCATGTACTGTATGATTTCAGATGCCTCCACACCAGTTCATTCTCAAACAGCAGTGAGGGGACAATCCTATTTTTTATTATAGTATTTATTTTAATAAACCCAGAAACATCAACACTGTCAAATGACCCTTCACTAAGCCCCTCCCAAGAACGGCAACTGACCAATCCTACATATAGCAACGGTAACTAAAGAGCCTTGGCCTGTCATTCTTTTGAGTAGCAGTAATATTCCACAATGCTGTGCCTATGGCGTCTGCAAACAATGCAGCATGAATCGTTCAAAATTAATAGGGAAAATGCTCTTTAGCCTTTCCTTTACCCCAACAGATATCCTAGCTACGTCCTTGATGGAAGTGATGTCTGTTATAGACCAGGTGGAAAACATAATAGCCAGATAAGCTTTAAAATAGTTTTAAAAGTTTGCTGTTGCTAACATACTAGCGAGTTTCAGCACCGTATTCCCAAATGTTTTTCTCATCTGTATTAATCCAGCACTACCAAGGCACACCAACAGTTTAACGCTAACTAATCACAAAGCTCAAAACAACTTAACATGTTGGCTAACGTAATATTTACAGACAATTATGGGATGTTTTTATCTGTTTTGGCACAATTAAAAGGTTTACTTACTGCAGTGTTAGGAGAAGGATAAATAGTCAATGATTTTTAAGTTGATTGGTCTTCATTTTAAGATTTTCGTTTTAAGATTGCTGGTTGATTTTGCTGTGGTGTTATGGTGACAGTAAAGTCAGGTCTGTTATTATATGAATTCAATAAATTTCCATTTAAACTGTGGTAGGCTACTCAAAGTAGACCTTTTTGTCAAACATTACGTGCTGTTAGAAATTATTAATCACTTGTTGTTTGTCTCTGGAGAGCCATTGTTTGAGGCTATGTTTTGCATTCATTCCTATGGACATAAGTTACGTTTTTAGTAAATTTGACAGGCCTAACAACAGTAATGAAGGGGGGCGGGGCCTAGCGAAGGGTCAATTACTACAGTTAATGTTATAGTTTCTCATGCTGACTTCAAGTGAGGTATGATGCTCTATTATAGTCCACCCAAAATATTTTTAGAAATAGCCTTGTTTGATAGCGGCTTGCTCCATCAATTACGCAATTTTACGAGGAGGGTTATTGGCAGAAACACTTTATAACTGCTTTTTTTGGTTCTTAGCTTATTTGATGGCGCCACCAGACTTGCTTAAGGCCTCTTTAAAAAGTGTTGTGTTGGTCTCAAGACTTGCACACTTACTACCAAGGAAGATCTGAATTGGTTGCCTTGCATTTTGTGTTTTATTTTATGTAAAGTAAAATATTATGAAATATAATAATATTAATAAATTAATTAACATATAAATTAACTTGCTTTGCTTTCTAACCCTTCTAATATGCAAACATGCCACTTACACGCATCGTATTGACACCTTAATTATATCCCAACATGAATCACAAGTTTCTGAATTTAATAATTTGTTAGTATTCTTATTAACTATTATGTGCTAATTATGACTATCTTGATTGTAGGTACTCTGGCATCATTTCTCTCCAAATTGGGGCTTTTGGAGTTCTACCCAAATAAACTCACACTCAGATCTTTACTGAACATAAACAGTGAAGCAGTCGTAGAGAAAGAGGTGGAGTCTCTCAAAGATGTCCCAACTGCTTTTGTACGAAAACTATTGATGGTCAATTCAAAGTGCCGGAATCATACATCCATAGACTCTGATCAAATGCAAAATAATGATGATGATGATGATGGTGATAGTGATGATGATGAGGAAGATGAAGTCAATCCCTTGGATCTGGTCACTGCCCTCTACCTTTGTGCTGACAGCTTTTTGCAACAGGAAATGTCCATCAAGATGTCAATGTGTCAGTTTGCCGTCCCTTTCCTGTTACCCCAACCTGATAGCAATCAATGCACCCTCACGCTATGGGCGCTCAGGAGGATTCACAAAGAGTGGCGTCCTCATGCACTGTTGGCCAACACAAGCTATGTAGAAGACAGTGTTGTCCATGCCCAGATACCTCTGATCAGCTTTGTTCGTCTTAAAGACTGTAGCCAGTCCAAATCTCAATTCATCAATCAGATCCTGAGTAATACACAACAAAGCATGCAGTTTTTCACTCACAGAGACATGAATGGAGGGAATGTCTCAAAGAAGATTTCAAATGGCCTGGTGGAGATTGTCTGGTGTCTTCCATGTGGCCAGAGTAACATTGATGTGTTTCCTGAACCTGTGGCAATAGCTAACATGAGAGGAGATATAATTGCCAATGAAGCACAATTTAGTTTCCTAATGCAGGTGTCTGCTGCAGTTTTTGTGTTACTGGACACAGTGACTGAAGAGGAGGAGAAGCTGCTGGACTTACAAGGTCCTCAGAAGTCCAAGCTCTTTATGGTGATAAATTCCAAATCTGAAAAACATCAAATGAAGTCTATTGATACACTGAACCTCCCTGGAAATCACATTCTGGTGCGTAAGCAAAAACTCAACATGGCAAAGTTCTCAAGTCAACTCATCGGCACCATAAAAATGATCTTGAAGGAGTGCAAGGAACCAATCAACATGGAACAGATGACAGATACTGCCCTTAATTTGGGACTCTCTGTGGACGAATGTATAAGGAAAGCCTCAGAGTCTGCAAAGATGGCAGCAGACAAGATAGTGAAAGGCATTGGGGTTCGTCAAATACTAGAGTACAAGAGTAAACAGTTGCCACTTCAAGGAGAATACTTGAAAAAAATAGCCCAGATTGAGATAGAGGAATGTCGACTGCAAAATCCTGGTGATCTTAGTCTAGAGAAATATAAGGCCCAACTTCAGGAGAAAAAACATACTCTCAGAGAACAGCAAGGCAACATGAAGACATCAGATGCAATGAGACAATTTATTGAAGCACTGTCCACACCCGACAAAGAACAGAGAACATTCTTTCTAAAATGGATGGCGCTGAAACTAGACAAGAAATCACACAATCATTTATCAGAACTTCGAAGAAAATTCAAAGAAACAAGTCAAAGAAATGATAGCAGAACAATCACAGAGCTTGACCAGCAGCTCATGGAGAACTCCTTGGGCATTGAGCATTACATGAGAGAAATAGGACAGATATATGAATCCAAACTATCAGATGACACAAGAGAGCTCCCCTCAGTTACTGCTGAGCTTTTACTTGATGGATACCCTATTGAACTCCTTGATGGAGACGCATCTAAAATTCCAGAGAAGTGGGTGACCGATGTTCTTATGGAGCTGCATGAAATGGTAGGGAGTAGTCGACTCTTGGTTGTGTCTGTTTTGGGTGTGCAAAGCACAGGGAAATCTACTCTCCTCAACACCATGTTTGGAGTACAGTTCCCTGTTAGCAGCGGGCGCTGCACAAGAGGAGCCTACATGCTCTTCCTTTCAGTTGAACAAGATGTAAGAGAGGAGCTTAAATGTGACTTTATTCTACTACTTGACACAGAGGGCCTCAAGGCACCTGAACTTGCCAGTCTTGATTATAGTTATGAACATGACAATCAGCTCGCCACTCTTGTGATAGGCCTCAGTGATGTGACCATCATAAACATTGCAATGGAGAATTCAACAGAGATGAAAGATATCCTGCAAATTGCAGTTCATGCATTTCTGCGGATGAAGCAACTTGGAAAGAAGCCAATCTGTCACTTTGTGCACCAAAATGTTTCAGGAGTATCTGCCCACAGCAAACTAATGACAGATCGGAAACATCTTTTGGAACAGTTGAATGAAATGACACTGATTGCAGCTGACATGGAGAACCAGTCTGAAGTGAAGAAGTTCACTGATGTTCTGGATTATGATGTGGAAAAGAACAACTGGTATGTACCCGGTCTGTGGCATGGGACTCCCCCAATGGCCCCTGTTAATTCAGGATACAGTGAAACTGTACATCAGATAAAACTGAGCCTGCTAAAGCCAACTAAGAATGGAAATTTGTCTGAGATTCCAGATTTTCTGAAATGGATGAGCAGTTTGTGGAATGGAGTAAAACATGAGAACTTCATCTTCAGCTTCAGAAACACTCTTGTTGCCTTTGCTTATGACAACCTTTGCAAAGAGTTCTCAGGTTGGGAATGGTCTTTCAGGAAGTGTATCTACACATGGGTGAACAATGCAGAGACTCAAATATCTAATGCTGACACTAGCAAAATACAAAGTGTGGCTGACGATTTGCAATTGGATGGTCATAAGAGAATTGCTGACCAGACGGCTGAGATGAAAAAGAAATTGAACGAGTATTACAAACGGCGAGACAGATATGTGAGCTTAGTGGAGAGGTACAGAGCTGAGTTCCAAATTAATATCAAAAGCCTTGACCAAGAAATTATCAAATTTGTCGAAAATAAACTTCAGTGTTCAGTTCGTCTGAGAAAGGACATGGAACGGGTGGAAAACATTCAAAAACAACACACAGATGTCATCGAAATAAAAGTCAAGGAGCTCTTAAAAACGTGCAAGGAACAGACGATAGAACTGTCAGACAGTGACTTGGAGGAAGCCTTCCATAATATGTGGAGTGATGCAACAGTGGGCATTTCTCCACTGAAAGAAGGTGACATTTGCTCTTCTGTGATGAAACAACTGCGTGCTAATCTGGCTCATCGCAATGTGCAGGAAGAATTAGCGAGGATTGGGGACCTAACCAGTTGTGGAATAGAGGATTTCAAAGTGAAAATGTCTCACATAACAGGTAAAACAAAAGTGATGAATGCATTCAAAGGGAAAAATATGAAATCGGACATTCAGGACTTTGCAAACAACTTAACTCAAAGTTGTAAGGAACGTATTGAAGAAATTCTAAGTACTAATGGGGATTATCAGGACAATTACAGCAAAGAGCTTCTTGAAGAAATTGATGCAGAACTGAAAACGATAATAAAGAAGACAAACACTTCCTTTGAAGTTGATTTGAAAGTACACATATGTGGCTTTGCTGCTCAAAGATTCTTAGAAATGCACCGAAAGTTTCTGTCTGATAGAAACCCTCTGACCCAACTAGAGAGGTCTAAAAAGCAGTACCTCTCCGATTTCATTGACTCCTACAGACAAAGAGATCAGTGTCGCCGGAAGGCACAGGACTTCATCCAACTCTGCATCAAACCTGCATTACTAGAATATATCAACAAATTGCTTGGGATTGAGATTGTTGATGGGATTTTGGCAAGCAATCAATCTCCCCAGTACAGCTCACGATCATTCTTTCAGTACACAATATTGTCAGAGTTGCTAGAGAAAGATGACTTTAAAAGCTTCTTGAAGTACATCTTCAGATATAAAACTTTTGTCAAGAAATGGGTTTACAATCAAATTGTTGAATGGCTATCAAAAGATGAGATTCTGCTTAAATTGAGAGGCCAAATTCTAAAAGCTATCATGCAAAAGATTACGGACACAGTGGAAGTGTTTCGGTCTGACACTGATCCTGATGACATTGAGAATGCAACTTTGTTTATTGAAAAGTTGTGCTGTGCTCTCAGTGAACATATCACATTACCCACAAACACAGTTAGATGGGTTCTCTTTCAAATGTCTGGCAAAAGCACTCCATTCATTGAGAGTCTCCTACAGTCCTTGGATGACCTAAGAAAGCAGCTGCAGAATGAATTTGCTGATTCAACCAACATCAATGACACCCTAAGCACTCTGGCAATAAAACCAGAGAATGTCATTTGCAAGAGAGTATTTGGGTGTGGGAAGCAGTGTCCCTTCTGCAAGATACCCTGTGAGGCTGGAGGGAAAGATCACACCCAACACCATGCCACTGTGCATCGACCACAGGGTTTAGCAGGCTATGTGTACGAAAAGACAGAGACCCTTGATGAAGGGCTTTGTACAACATGTATTTACAGTGATGTACTTTTCAAGAATCATGACACAAACTATGAGTACCACCCTTTCAAAGAATACCGTGCCTACTACCCAAACTGGAACATTGCCCCTGACCCATCTATACAGGCATCTGACTACTGGAAATATGTACTGGTGAGATACAACGACAAGTTTGCTGAGAACTTTGAGGCCAAACCAGCCGTTTGTCCTGAGGAGTGGCACAGGATCACTAAAGAACAAGCTTTGGAGGGATTGAAAGTGGCCTTCAATGTGAAATAGGTGTACAAGTGTAATCTAGTACAATAATGAACATGGGAAACATTACTCTGATTGTCTAAAGTATCCCAGAATGATTGATCAAAATCCTTTACTGCTACAAATTTCCATCAAGAAAATAATCTAGCCTAATATCTTACCATTACTTCTTGAATAATGAATCTTAAAGATGACATAGAATGGATTAATTGATTATTGTACCTTGTTCTCTGATGTTAAAATACAATACATTCAATTGTATTTTGTCAAAAAGAAGATCAAGTGATATTTTACAAGCCTAGTTAACACCTCATATTTAAGACGTGTATTGAAATGTTTTTTTTGCCTAAACAACGCCTCACTCTGGCCACCTTAATTGAACTGCAATGGCTTTGTGCTATTTGACATCATTTGTAAGCTTTGTTCTAATTCTCCCATCATTTAATGGCTATTTCTAAATGTAGGATTTTCATATGAAAGAGGGCAGAACCATGCATCATGTTCATGATAGCTCTTTGACCATCCACAACCTCTCTTAATTCATCAAAACCAATGTAAAAGTGGTTTTCCATTCTGTCTCCTTTAAATATGACAGGAAGGACAATGGGCCACACTGCAACTCTGTTTGGAATCTCTGAGACTACTTGGTTGTATGAAGGAAGAACAAAAAGAGTAAAAACACTAAACCTAACCCTGACGTGACATGACTTAACCCCTTTACAGGGTATTAGTGGACATGAAGGAGGAACCACAGAGATACAGATGAGAACTCAATTCAAGCCATTCCCAACATTCCAACATAATAAGGTGGCAGGTTCGAGCCCCACTCTGCTTGACCCTATCAAAGTGTGCTTGCGCAAGATACTGAACCCCAAACTGCTCTGATTTCTAGATGGAGTGTGTAAAGTTAACAGATGGGATCACCAGAGGGCTAACCCCCCTAGTCATATTCTGAAAGCCAATTCCAATTTATAGGTTGCAATTTGAATAAATGACATTGATGTCAGCATGATGAGATCATCAGCCCTTTGACCTCACACATACCAAGACATACCAAGACAATCTAATACTTCATATATCCCTCTATTGACCCACAGACACACACATACTATGGGTGTTACAATAGTTGATTTCTAACTGTCTTACTTAACCCAATGATGTCCTTGAGATTCAGTCAGCCCATTAACTACACTTAGATCCTGTAAGGCCAAGTCCAGCCTGTAGGTGGCGCCATTAATCAGTGAGAGAGTCTGACGTATCTGCCTAATGAAATCAGCAGCCCCTGAAGCGTTCGTGCTTAGCAAGAATTGCAGAGGTGTATTAGTCTAGATCTATGTTTTACATGTTGCCTGTCTGTCTTTGTTCATGTTATGTATCACACTCTCATGCCCAAATCTCTCTATCTAGGGACAATAAATGATCATCTTATCTTATCTTATCTTATCTTATGCAGCAATGACAGATACTGGACACTGAGCTGTATTGTTTACAGGAATAAAAGATTAAATCTGTGGCATTTTTAAATTTAAAACAGACCTGTTAATAGTCTGCAAATTTGACTGTGTGCACATTACGAAATGTAAATATTCAGTTTTGTTTTGTTTATTGTTTTAACCTTAGTTTTCACACATGCACCTGTTGACTTTGATGTTTTGCATATTTTTCAGTCATTAGATATTTACTTAGAGGATGCTTTCTGTCATTGTTTATTAGTGACACATGTATCAAAATGAACCCATTCATTAAAGTTTTTATTTTTTTCCTGATCTTAAACTAATCATTCATTGTCCTTTTTTAGCTATAGAATAATTTTAGATTATTCAAAAATATGAATGTTGAGGTTGGTTCAGCCTAATAATTTAACTTCTTTGCGACTTCTATTTGTGATCTCTCAGTAAACTGCAACTTGTCTATAAAAAGTAAAAAAAAAAAAGCTTTGGAGGGATTGAACAAGGTCAATCAATGTGTTTCAGCACAATAATGTAATGTAGTACAATAATGAACACACAAAAGGTTATTCTGATCTGCTAATGCATCCCAGAATGATTGATCCAAATCTTCAATTTACTCTTCATTCATAATCATTGTAGCATCAAAAATCAAGCGGTATAAATCCTTGTAGGACCAAGCCCCGCCAGTAGGTGGCACTATTAATCAGTGAGACAGTTTGATATCTCTGTATGATGACTTCAGCAGCAGCCCCAGAAGTGTTCAAAATGCAACCATGACTCTTTGACCTCCTGCAGTCTACACTACTAAACACAGAGCTTTCTAGCCTGACATAGCCCGCCCGTAATACGACTGTTCATTCGTATTCATGGTCTTCATGGGCGTGTTTACATCAGTAGAGAGACTACCGGCCAATAAGCGAAGCTGATTAGACAAGCTGTCCAATCGTTTCAAACCAGAAGTGAATGCCCTCCTCCCCGCCCTATAATCGTGTCAGGTTAAAGAACCTCCAGACCATGAATACAGATGAACAGCAGAATTATGGTCGGGCTATGTCAGGCTAAGAGCTTTCATATTTACAGGAGTAAAAAGTTAAATCGGAACAGTGCTATGGGCTTATTTCACACCTGAACATTCAGAGATTCCCATTCCATGATAGTAAACTGAACATTCTATCATTGAAATGCATTGAATTTATCCCTTTTTCTGACTTGAAAAAAAAATGGGTAATAAAATTTAAATCATATCTAAATCGCCATTTTAAACAGTAGAAAGGCTCAACATTGCCCCACACTTTGTTTATGGTATAATGACAAACATTTAAAACAACATTTAAAACTAGGCATTGAAAACTTAGTAATTGTACAGATAGCTTACCAGGGCTCTAGAGTGCGACCAATTTGGTCGCACATGCGACCTAATATCTCAATGGTGCGACTTAAGAAAATCAGAGGTCGCACTGGTACGACCAGCCGTTTGCGGAGGGCAAGTGTTTGCATAGAAACTCCGATTGAGGAGGCTCCTCTTTCCCCGGTGCCTTTCAGCGGCAGGCAGCAGCAACAAAGTCATCAGACAAGTCCGAGATCATTACGTTGCCTACTATGATAGTTCAGATCGAAATAATTATTCAGAAGAAAAATATTTTGAACGTGTATTCAACCTAGGCAATAGCAATCATGTTGCATGCGTCCAATTTATAATAATCGCAGATGAAAAGACGTCGGCAAATTGCGGAGACAGAAAACAGTTATATGCAGTTTTAAAAAGAGTTTTGGCAATATTCGATTAGCATGAGTCGGGTAAACTCATTCTGGTTGACAGTTATCAATTTATTGTGGTGTTTGGCGCAAATCGAGTATCGCAAATCTTCCTTTTAAAACCATAATAATCCTTGCATGTTTTACTGCTGTCATTGCGTCCGGTGAGCACACTGATTTTACCTCACTTACGTCAGATGCGGGAGTGGCTTAAAGCTACATAGCGCATCATCTGACCTGAGTGAGGTAAACACTGATTGGCATTGACATTTAGATTGAGCATATTAAGACATGTTATTTCATATTACACAAATATTCTTCCGTCTTGTTACAACAACATTAACCATAGGCCTTATTGGAAATCTAAAAATCTAAAAATAAAAGCAGCCCTATAGGTTGCATTGTGGGGCTTTCAAATTTTGCAATCAAAATCACACAAAAAGATACTTCATACTAATACTACTAAACATTTCTGGGAGATGCTAGCGTGACAAATTGGCCAAACATCAATAAGGATAGGCACTGACTAAGACATAGAGTGTTGAGATGTGTAGCTTGATGCCCTTAAAAAGACTTGCACTCTGAAATAGGCCTAGATTTTATTTTTATTTAATCTCTTGATATGTTTTTAAGTTTAAATCAGCTTAAAGCACCAATACCATTGTACTTAGTTAAGTTTTTATAAAACAATTGTTAATAATTTACAATTCATATGGACAACCTATAAAACCTGCGATGTGGTTGGAAATTTGGGTGCACCTAACTTTTGTGCTGGTGCACCTAAGAAAAAAATTAGGCGCACCAGTGCAACCAGTGCAAAAAGTTAGTCTAGAGCCCTGCTTACCCCCTAGCTGGGTGCCAAGCTACAACTAGCAAGTGGTTTTCTCTGGCCTGCATGAACATGTCAAACTTTGCAAGATCTGATATCACCAAGTAATTAAGAGTCCAGGATCAATGTTAAACGTGTTTGTCCTGGATCAATGTACTCTAACCCTAACCCTAACCCTAACCTTAACCCTAGCCCTAAACCTAACCCATTGATCCAGGACAACAAGTTTGACATTGATCCTGGACTCTTAATTACTTGGTAATATCAGATCTTCCTCAAACTTCTGCTCCCTGACAGAAGTGGTATTAGTGAAACACACAAAACACACAGTGATGTGAAGCAGTGAGTGGTTAGGTGTCAATTGCCCATGGGGACAAGTCATGGTTCACTGGTCAGAGGTTATACCCGCAACCCCTCAGTTTCAGTATGACGCCCAATTGCCCATATAATTTTCCTCCAAGAAAAACAAAAGTAATACTCTTTTGTAACACCAGTGGATCAGCCTAGTCACATTTCCTTGTGTGACACTCTGTCTGACAACATTCCAACGGAAACAGCGCTACACACTGACATTCTGATGATTGCATACCAAACCATAGTGATAAGAAGACACATTCACCATCATTACAGAGTTCATAACTGTTGAGCATAAAGGCACTGATTCCATAAACAAAGGTGGTTGAAGGTTATTCGGCTATGTTATGTTGGTTATTAAGGTTTACGCTAATTGGAGCAATATTTAATATGTTGTTATTGTAAACACCCCTTTAGGACAAGGGGTAAGGGGGGTCACTGTAGCCTATGGTTAAGGTGCCAAGTCATGCAGCGCTGCCAGAAAACTAAAATGAATAAATTAAAGTGAAAATGAAAGTAAAAATGAAATGACAAACAACAACGTTTGTCAACAACAAGTGTCATTTGAGGCCCACATTGGCTGTGTGTACCGAAACTGGTCTCATTATTTTGGAAAGTGCACAATGCTCTTGAATCTAGTACAACCAGTTCCATGACATTGTGGGAAGGGAAACCAAAAGTACACAATCACCGGAGGAATCTTGTCTTATGAATGGCTCGAACTTGATCTAATGAACACTTTGTGCTGAAACGTTATCACCTTTTATTAAACTTCTTGGATTTTTTAACTTGGAGTGTGCGGTACCTTTTCTCTCATACTTTCATACTCATGAATGGATAAATGCTCATTTCAAATTTAGGGGTAAGTTATCAATCAATTACATTTATAGTTTTTACATATTTTTCCTGTCTTGCTGTAATTCTCTTCACCAAAGTATGACGTATATTGCAACATATCAGTCATTAACAGGCACTGGTGGTAAAGCCATTGATTGACGTTTGAAGAATACACCATGGCCTCCCAAGATGGACAACTTGAAAGTATGTTACTTAATTCCAATTTAATAGTTTAAGTCAAGATTGCATAAATGGGTCACTGTCATGGCTTCAGGCAGTGGTGAAACAATAGTTCAACTCAACACTGTGAGACATAACTGTTTTTTTGCAGCTCCATGTTTGATGTTTAGTAATCATGACATGTTTCCTTAATTCTTCATTCCCTCTATGTCGTGTATATGGTTAATTTTGTGTATACAGTGTCAGACATCCTAACCTACTCAGCTATACAGTATTCCAGTGTCTCTAAGCTAATCTAGGTTATTCTGCAATATTTTGATACTGTTGGCTTCATAACTGTTGGCTTCCTCCTTAGCCTACATTGGCCCAGATTCAAAATGCATTGCAATTCAGATGCAACTATGAAATATCCTGGACTGTATACTGTATACAATCATTATTTTACCAAAACTTTTACCAAAACTTATGGACATAACTAGATTGTATAAAGGTGTTCAAACGTGGATTTGAATTTGATACTACCATCTTAGGCCATATAAAAGAGGAAATTATATGTAAGTTGTTGTAATTATTGTTGCTCTTTTTCTGAACAGCACAGAGTGCCCGCCCACCAGTTCCACCAAGACGAAAGATGGGTAGGTCAAAAAATCAATATAAACATTAAATTCATTACCTTATCCACAAAATAATTCTATTTGATTGGTTTGCGGCTGTCTTTTGACACACAAAGAAAACACTTTGCTAAACTATTTCTTCTATCTGCGCAATCTTAGCAAACTACCACTGGTACTGTATGTGTCGTTCCATCACTCATCTAGGCAGTTAGATTTGTAGATTTATTGGATAAGCTTTTCTCTAAAGCGACAGACATTTGTAGTTACTTATTTCACTGATTTTCTTAGTAGGAAGAGCAGCTCCAACACCTGCTCCAAGGACACGTAAAAAAGGTAGGTCACATATTGTGATTCCATTAATATAGTGGTAACATATTTCATTAGTTTAGATAATATATTGTTTATAATGTCCCTGGGACAAAATGTAATTACATTAACAGTTTGGGCACAGCACCAGTTCTACTGTTGAGTAAATGATCTGTGCCATTCATAATGTCTGGCCGTGTGATATATTGTATGTTGTTGGTAAAAACCGATATGCCAATTCATTAATATAACCATAGGAATTCTGAAAGATAGCAGTATTCTGTACACCTGATTATCCAGCTTTGTTGCTCATTATTTGCATAATATATGATATGATAATTGTTATCTTTTTAGGTCATCTGATCCCATTTCTTGGCAAATTGGGTCTTTTGGAATATTATCCAAATAAACTCACTCTCAAATCTTTACTGGAGATAAGGAGTGAAACAGTGTCTGACAAAGATGTGGAGTCTCTCAAAGACGTCCCTTTGGCTTTCCTCAGAAAACTACTGATGGTCAATACTAAGTGCCGGAATCACACAGAAGCACCCTCTAACCAAATACAAAACAGAGATGATTGTGAAGATGAGGAAGTCAATCCCTTGGATCTGGTCACTGCTCTCTACCTTTGTGCTGACAGCTTTTTGCAACAGGAAATGTCCATCAAGATGTCAATGTGTCAGTTTGCTGTCCCTTTCCTGCTACCCCAACCTGATAGCAATCAATGCACACTTATGCTATGGGCTCTAAGAAATATTTACAAAGAGTGGCGTCCTCATGATCTCACACACACCAAAGGCTATGTAGAAGACAGTGTTGTCCATGCAAAGATACCTCTTATCAGCTTTGTTCGTCTGAAGGACTGTAGCTTCTCCAAATCCCAATTCATCAATCAAATCCTAGGTGATGCACAGCAAAGCAGGCATTTCATCCACAGAGACATTAATGGAGGGAATGTCCCCAAAAAAATTGCAAATGGCCTTGTGGAAATTTCATGGTGTCTTCCTTCTGGGCAGAGTAACAATGATGTATTTCCTCAAGCTGTGGCAATAGCTAATTTGAGGGGAAATATAACATCTAATGACAAACAATTCAGCTTCCTTATGCATGTGTCCACGGCAGTATTTGTGTCAATGGACTCAATGACCCAAGAGGAAAGGAGTTTGATGGATACACAGGGTTCTCTTAAGTCTAAACTGTTTTTGTTGATCAATTCAGAGACTGAGAAACTTTGTATGAACTCTCTTGATTCACTGAATCTCCAGGAACACCACATAGTGTGGAGCACACGAAAAATCAACATGGCAAAGTTCTGTACACAAATTGTTACTGCCATAAAATCAGCTTTAGGTGAAAGAAAAAAACTAATCAACATTGAAAATATGTCAGACTTTGCTCATAATTTGGGACTCTGTGTGGACGAATGTAACAGTACAGCCTCACAGTCAGCAATGATGGCAGCAGACAAGATAGTGAAAGGTATTGGGGGTCGTCAAATATCCAACTACAAGAAGAAAGAGTTGCCTCTACAAGGTAAATACTTGAAAGGGATAGCTCAAATTGAGATAGAGGAGTGTAGACTGCAAAATGCAGGTGATCTCAGTCTTGAAAAATACAAGACTCAACTTCTTGGGAGAAAACTTTCACTAAGAAAACGCCAAGGCACAATCAAGAAATCACAAACAATGAAGCAGTTCATTCAAACACTATCAATATCAGATAAAGAGCAAAGAACATTCTTTCTTAAATGGATGGCACTGAAACTAGACAGGAAATCACACAATCACCTATCAGAACTCCACAGAAAGTTCAGAGAAACAACTCAGGGAAAAGAAACCATGTCAATAACAGAGCTTGATCAGCAGCTTATGGAGAACTCCTTGGGCATTGAGCATTACATGAGAGAAATAGGACAGATATATGAATCCAAGCAATCAGATGACACAAGAGATCTCCCCTCAGTTGCTGCCGATCTTTTACTCGAGGGATACCCTATTGAGCTCCTTGATGGAGACGCATCCAGAATATCAGAGAAGTGGCTGACTGATGTTCTTATGGAGGTTCACAGAAAAGTAGAAGAGTGCACTCGACTCTTGGTTGTGTCAGTCTTGGGTGTGCAGAGCACAGGGAAATCTACTCTCCTCAATACCATGTTTGGTGTTCAGTTCCCTGTTAGCAGTGGTCGCTGCACCCGCGGAGCCTACATGCTTTTCCTCTCCGTTGGCCAGGCAGTAAGAGAGGAATTAAATTGTGACTTTGTTCTTCTTATTGACACTGAGGGACTGAAGTCACCTGAACTTGCAAAGCTTGAAGGAAGTTGTGAGCATGACAATCAACTCGCAACTCTTGTAATAGGACTCAGTGATGTGACCATCATAAACATTGCAATGGAGAATTCAGCAGAGATGAAGGACATTCTACAAATAGCTGTTCATGCATTTCTGAGGATGAAGAAACTGGGAAAGAAACCAGTCTGTCACTTTGTGCACCAAAATGTCTCAGGAGTATCTGCACACAGCAAGCTGATCACAGACCGGAAACATCTTTTGGAACAGTTGAATGAAATGACACAGATTGCAGCTGGCATGGAGAACCAGTCTGAAGTGAAGAAGTTCACTGATGTCTTGAATTATGATGTAGAAAAGAACAACTGGTATGTACCTGGTCTGTGGAATGGAACTCCCCCAATGGCCCCTGTTAATTCAGGGTACAGTGAAGCTTTGTTTGAGTTCAAACGCAGTCTCCTTCAGCCACGCCAATCAGGTTTGTCCAACATTCCTGAATTCCTGAAATGGATGACCAGTCTTTGGAAATCTGTGAAGCACGAGAACTTCATCTTCAGCTTCAGAAACACTCTTGTTGCCTATGCTTATGACAATCTTAGTAAAGAGTTTTCAAGTTGGGAATGGTCTTTCAGGAAATGTGTGCATTCGTGGTTGAACAATGCAGAGACCCAAATATCAAACACTGACTCTACGAGACTAAAAAGACTGGCCATAGATTTGGAAAAAGAATCAAGCCAGGTAATCAAAGATCAGACAATGGAGATGAACAAGAACTTGAATGAGTATTACAAACATACAGACAGATATGTGAATCTACTGGAAAGATACAGGGCTGATTTTCAAATTAATATCAAAAGCCTTTCCCAAGAAATGTCCACATTTGTACAAAATAAACTTCAGTCTGATGTCCGTCTGAAAATGGACATGGAGATGATGGAAAACATTCAAAAACAACACACAGATGTAATTGAAATAAAAGTTAGGGGGCTTTTAATGACCTGCAAAGAACGCAACACTGAGCTATCAGACAGTGACTTGGAGGAAGCATTCAATGAAATGTGGAGTGACGCAACAAATGGTATTTCTCCCTTGAAAGAAAGGGATATTTCCGCTTCTGTGATGAAACAACTGCATACTAATCTGGCTCATCGTCGCAAGGTGCAGGAAGAGTTAACAAATATTGGGAATCTAACCAGATGTACCCTTGAGGGTTTCAAGGTGAAAATGGATTATATATCAAGCAGGATAAGACTCTTAAATCCAATGAAAGGGTCAGTCATTATAGCAGAGATTCAAGGTAATGTGAACAATATAATTCAAAACTGTAAGAAATTCATTGAACATACAGTAAGCACGAATGAGGATTATCAGGATATTTACTGTAGAGAGCTTCTTGAGGAAATTGATAAAGATCTGAAACCAATAGCAATGAAGACAAACACTTCTTTTGAAATTGAGCTGAAAGTACACATATGTGGCTTTGCCTCTATAAGATTCTTGGAAATGCACCAAAATTTCTTGTCAGATAAAAATCCCCAAAAGTGTTTGGAGAAGTTCAAGCAGCAGTACTTATCTGATTTCATTGACACCTACAGACAAAGAGATCAGTGTCATCGGAAGGCCAAGGACTTCAGCCAGCTGTGCATCAAACCTGCAGTGGCAAAATATATAAATAAATCCCTTGGGATAACAATTGTTGATGGGATTCTGGCAAGCAGTCATTCCTCCCGGTACAGTTCAAGATCATACTTTCAGTACACAATACTAGCAGAACTTCTGGAGAAAGATGACTTTGATTGCTATGAGAAATACATCTCAAGATACAAAAGCTTTGTAAAGAAATGGATTTACCATCAAGTTGTTGAATGGCTGTCCAAAGGCACGAGTCTGTGCAAGTTGGTGTGTCAGATTGTGAAAAACATCACACAGAAGATTAGAGGAACAATTGCATTTGTTCAGAGTGAAATCAGGGACCCTAACGACAGTGAGAAGGCAACAGTGTTCATTAAAAATGTGTGCTATTCTCTCAGTGAATATCTCTCATTACCCAAGAATGCTATCAGAGGGGTACTCTTCCAGATGTCTTGTAAAATTACACCGTTCATTGACAGTCTTTTGCAGTCCTTGGATGATTTAAGCAAAGACCTAGAGAGGGAATTTGCAGAATCAACTGACATCAATGATACACTGAGAAAACTCACAATCAAACCACAGAATGTGATTTTTGAGAGGGTGTTTGGGTGTGGTGAGCAGTGTCCCTTCTGTAAGATACCCTGTGAAGCCGGAGGAAAAGATCACACCCAACACCATGCCACTGTGCATCGCCCACAGGGTTTAGCAGGCTTTGTGTACAGACACACAGAGATACTTGATGAACAGCTTTGTACAACTTGTGTTTACAGCAATGCAGTTTTTTGCAGTGATGATACAAATAATGAATATCACCCTTTCAAGGAATACCATGTTTTCTATCCAAACTGGATTATTGCTCCAGACCCATCCCTACAGGCGTCTGACTACTGGAAATATGTGCTGGTGAGATACAATGACAAATTTGCTGAGAACTTTGAGGCCAAACCAGCTGTCTGTCCTGAGGAATGGTACAGGATCACTAAAGAACAAGCTTTGGAGGGACTGAAAGTGGCCTTTAATGTGAAATAGGTCTACAGTTATCTCAGCAGTATTTCAATAATGTAATCCAGAACAATAATAACCTGGTACCAGGTTGAACAATAATAAACATGGGAAAAATTACTCTGATTGGCAGTGTCCAAAACGGGAAAAATGCTGCCTTTGAAGATTTGGTGGCAGCGAGACATGTCCGAAACGAATAAATGCATAAAATGTTTTGAAGGAAGCATGGATGTTTGCTACATGGCAACATTTTATAGAATCTATTGATATCTTTGCAACGGCGCCTGGACAACTAACTAAACAAAAAGACGGAGTTCTAGATTGCCAACTTGCTAGGTCGGTCTGAAACGAAGTTTTTAGCAGCTGCCTTGATACCCTCTATGGCAGGTAACTTCGTAGACATTGATGACATTGATGACTTCCCGTTTCGGACACAGCCAGTGTCTGAGGCATCCCAGAATGATTGAGCAAAATGTTCAATACTATAGTACTGCTACAAATTTACATCAAGAAAATAATTTTATCTACACTTACATCCTGTAAGGCCAAGTCCATCCTTTAGGTGGCGCCATTAAACAGTGAGGCTGGTGTATCTGCCTGATGAAATCAGCAGCAATCATGCTGAACATGTAGCCATGACAGATACTGGACACAGAGCTGTTTGGTTTACAGGAGTAAAAGATTAAATTTGAGGATTTTTTTATTATTTCATTATAAAGCAGAACTGTTGATAGTCTGTAAATTTGACTGTGAGCACATTATGAAAGGAAAATATTCACAGTTACAGGTTACAAAGATTACTGAGTGTGACAGATTCCTGCTCTTTTTCTACACTGCACTGTGTAAATATTATAGGAAAATACTGGAGTGAATTCAAACATAGCCCTGTTGAAAGAGCTTGCTACTTGCTAGTTAGCGAGTGGAACAAAATAATTTGGTACAGCACAGACCGAACGCAGAAGCGAACAGGCACTTTACACTGAATCAATGGGACCTGACTGTTGGAAACCTAAAGTAAGTTCTGAGGTTACATTGACTCAATGTGAAGTGTTTTGCGTTCGGTCTATGCTGTTCAAAATTCTTTCATTTCATGCAAAATATATTGCTGTTAGAAGGCTCGTGCAGCAGGGCTATGCTTAAACTTACTCCAGTATTTTCCTTTAATGTATGTGGTGGCCTACGGCTAGAGGCCAGCATCAGTATTTCAATATAGCACACCACAATATCACACTGATATGACCAAATGGTATTTGATTTGTTTAAGTTTAGTTTTATTGTTTTAATCCTACTTTTCATACACATGCACACACACCAGTTGACCTTGTAATGTTTCGCATATTTCCCAGTCATTTATGCTTCTTTGTTTTTTTCATTATTAATATTTACTGTTATTACCAGTGAATATGTAGCTTTATTTTGCTTTACTAATCCACATACTGTATATGCAGATTTCATTTCCATATTCCTTAATTTACTTAAAGGATGCTTTCTGACAATGGGCCTCATTCACCAACTGTTCTTATGAAGAAATCTGTTCTTAAATCCCACTTACGCAGTTTGAAGAAGATTTGTATTATATATATATAGGTTTTTCAATGGGACAAATGAAGAACAAATTTAAGAAAACTGAATTAGGCCCAATTTCTTAGTGACACATGTATCAAAATGAGCTGATTAATTAAAGTCTTTATTTGTTCCTGATCTTAAATTAATAATTTCTTGTCCTTTTTCTACATTTACATTACACTACATTTATTTTTATTTATTTTATCCAAAGCGACTTACAGAAGAGGGATAACAATCAAGCTACAACACAATACAAGTAAATGCCTACTGGGAATGTCATTTGAGGACAGACAGACGACAGACAGGTCAATGTTCAGTGGTGGTCCAAACGGCAGCTGCCAGTCAGTGTCTAGTGAAGCAAACACTCTCCAATAACCAGAGGCGGAACAGGCAGGCAACTGCCAAGTCGGTGTTCTCAATTAGTGTTCAGTGAGCTGCTAATGGCAGTGGATTTGCGTTGTAAACACAAATTACACATACAATGCTTTTCTAGGTGGTGGCACTCGTTCAGCTTCACACACACAGCGGATCATAAAACATAGCTTTCCAAGATGATATAGGCCTACTTGACTTCGCCTCTATAGGCATGGGAGTGGCAACTGGGCTAGGCTTCTCACCAGACGGGGAGGCTGAAAGAGAGTACAGCAAGAGGCTACACACACCACAGGCGAAAGTGAAAGCAATTTACACACTTCACCGCAGCGTGTCTCCAAACAGTGTAGTCAATGGTAGGCAGAGAGGATACAACCCCACACACCAGTCATAGCTCATCCTTTCTCCCGCCACACACCTGATGTTAATAGGAATGACGATCTAAATGAATGAATGTGTGAATGACTTGTGACTACATCACAGGCGCCGCCAGAGAACTTTTAATAGGGGAGAATTAGCACTCCGGTGGTATTGCGCCTAGATGGCGCGCGTGAGTCAGTGAAGAATGAATTGGGTTCTATGCAGCTGCACCCTCAAATGCTGCATTTCTTTAGATACAATTTTTTCTTGAATAAATGCATTCATGCATGCGGTTCAGAGTAATTTGATTTAATTCTCAGTCCACACATAATATTTTTAGCATTTTTTGTTCATTTGTAAAATCCCTTTCAAAGTGTCTGTCACGTGACACAGCAAGTCTTTCCCTATGGCCATTCACCAGAATAGAGTAGCAGAATGCTAGTGAGTCAGGGGAAAAAACAGCTCAAAGATGAAAAACGTAATGGTCATATGTATTAAATATATTTCATTTTGATTGAAATCCATGTCAAAGTTGCTTAAAATAAAATGCAATCTGTGATATGTTGTCCCTAAATATGTGAAAATTATACATTTAGCCCTATACCTCATAGGTGGCCATTGATTTTCCACTCAGTTTCCACTGACTCGCGGTCGCCCCCTAGCGGATTTGCAATTGGAATTGCAGGTTGAATGGCGTTAACTCATTGACTGCCAGCCGTTTTCAGAATAGAGAGTTCCATACTGCCAGAGGTTTTGGGGAATTTTGACTGTTTTTTAAAGAGCCACAGAATATTATGTGTTACGACTACATAAACAATGAAACTACCACAAGAAAGAGCAGGCTCTCTTCTTTCACCAGAAAAAAAAGTTCGTTTCTACCCCTTTCCATTGCTTAGAAATCAGCAGGCGAACATAAGCTACTTTCTCCAAACACACCCGTTTTTTATCAATAAAGGGAGAAAATTAGCGTTTTGTTTGACAACGTTAGTGTCTTGATGCGCGTTTTTTTCCGGTCTATTAGCACGTCGAACATCGGGAAAATGTCTTCCTTTGATAAGACCACAAAAACAACAGTAACAGGGGGCTTTTGGTAATAAAATAGTCATTGTTGTAACAAGGTAAATATATGCTATTTACAGGCTGTGACAGCGAAAACTCAGTGATCAACAACTGGCTCGCAAATTCTTACCTGACCCGGAACTGTGAGCTAGCTGGGCACTGAAACAAGTCACAACTGCTATTTCCGTTTGCCCAAGGTTGATCTCCTTCATCTCCCACGATCGGAACACTACTCGAACTACTATGGCAGTGACACATACTCTGATCGAGTGCGAACTGCCTAAATTTCTCCGATTTACGTCTGCACTTTGCTAGCGGCATATTTAGCCATGTCATTAGCTTTCTCTACTTCTCCCTTGGCCATACCTATGAATCTATGCTCATCTCACATCCAAAGTGACACACTGCCACCCTCAGGATCAATTTGGAACAACAATTTTCGACGGAGAATTCTGATATTTACAGACAAGGTTCCCTAGGTCTTTCTGCAGCCCTCCCCATTAAAAACGCAGTTGACGTCTAAAGACGTCATTGGCAGTGAACGGCAGTATTTCAGTTGACGTCTAAAGACGTCATTGGCAGTCAATGAGTTAATAGGAGTGCCATGGCTCGCCGTAAACGGGCTCTGGCACCGCCATATTAGCAAACTGCGTCACCATAAAACATTCCCCTCAGGAACTACGCTTTCACAATGGTTCCCACTCTAGGCACCCGGTGACAAATAAATTGGTATCATGGCAAACGTTCTCCTATACCACACAAAATTAGTTTAAACCTAAATTTTAGGAATAGAATAATTAAATTTGGAAGAAGGTCGGGCAAACAGCTTTAAAACACCCTGGTGTCTGTTTCCCAAAAGCATACTTAGTTGGTTGTCGAAGGCAAATTACATGTAATTTGCAACCATGTAAGTAGTAACCATGCTTTTTGGAAACAGACCGCTGGTGTTTGCTTGTTATTTATGCATAGTATTCAAGTATGGTATTATTACCTGCATGATGCGTATGAGACAATTTATCAAAACTACATAGTGAATACATAAGCTCATCTAACGCATAAGCTCCCTGGTGTTCATGACAGGGTCATGCCACTCCTATGCCCTCAAGTAAAATCTCAAAGAACTTCAGTGGAACCTTCCAAGTGACACAATGATGCACACTAATATTCTGGCATGTACTGTATGCCAAACCCTAGTGATTCATTCAACATTGACATTCAACCATACTCAACATCAAAAGCTGCTGCTAAAGGGTAAAATTTTGCAGTCTTGTATGGAATGTATTTTACAATTAGTCTGTACACAGAAATGCATGTGTTCAGTATTCTGTATGAATGGCTGGTCATTAATGAGTGGCACGGTTTCACCGATGCATTGTGTACTGACATTCATGCATATCTTAGAAGAAACTGGATGGGGTAGTCCAGATTGACATCTGTGCACAAAGAGAAACATCAGTTTGAAATATTTTGTAGGGAGATTGAGAGAAATAATTATTAATATAATTTTATATTGTTTGAAGCAACTTTGACACACTTTTCAGTAGTTATATTGTTTGCAGCATCATTACCACTACTGCTCGATAATGGAAAAAAAGCATTATCACGATTATTTTGATAAGTATTGAAATCATGAATATTCAAACGATTATTTTTGAGTTTGAAAACATGAATTCCCCGACCCCCCGGATGGTGCAACTTGTAGTGATGCCAGAATGCCGGAATTGGCACCAAAATTAGTCTTTAGGATACAAGGTTTTCCTGCACAATAGAACTCTTTCTTCTATTTCAATTTGATTATTGAAAATTTAATTTGCTCACCGAGTACTTCTAGCAATCAGCCATAGGTTGTACTCAGACCTTGATGGTGTCTGAGCTGTTTATCTGAGCTGTTTATGCTCTACCTTGTACTCAGACATGATGGTGATTAGCCAATCACAACATTCTAACTGGACAGGGAGTCATTGGGTGGGCTTTTTTTTTTTTTTTTTTTTTTAACCCAGCCACCAAGGGTTACCCCCACCCCCACCCATCACCCCCCACACCATTACCAAAACGGCCCTCCAACACACAGAACATTACAACCCCCATCCCCACCACTGAATCCTCTCCCCACATGCATAGCACACTACACCTATCTCCCCTGACTGTTAACTGCCTCAAAGGACATCTTAGACATAAAAAAGATCACCTTGAACTTTTTAAACAATGGGAAGGGCAGGGAAGACAGACAACATTCCTTCATGCCATCTCCTCCCTTTCAGACAAACCAAAACAAACAGGTTGAGTATAAAAAGTGAGAACAACAAATATCTCCGAAGACAAATGACAGACACCTTGACAGATGTGTGCTCATACAATTTAGGGTAAGTTATCCATGAATTGATATTGTTTAAATTTGTTCCTGTTATACTGTAATTATCTTCACTAAAGTTGCCCTATATTCATGTTATATTTACTGTACTGATCATCTACATACACTGCTATGTCACAGCCAACGACTTTCCTTTGAGGAAAATACCATGGCTTCCCAAGATGAAGAATTTGACGGTATGTTACACAATGCATATAAAAATACTACAATCATGCATTACTTATGTTTTGATTATCATTCGCAGTGCAGCACACAGAATTAGAAGAGGGTAAATCACCATATCAAAGTGTCTGTCATGATTTTGTCAAAATGATGTAAGGGTGTAGCCTCTGTAAACCTTTGGGCAGGTTCAAAGCAGGCTGAGAAGGCACAAAAAGTGATGTGAATAGACTGATGGCCACTGCATGTCAAACACTTTGAGGGTGCCGGTGCAAGATACATGCAAAAGTTATGTCTAGTGCTGTCAGGTTTGGAAGACGTTTGGTTATTTCCTCTTAAGTAGAATATTCCAAGTCATGAATTGTGCTATGTTGGAAACGTGATCATGAAATTGTGAGATATCTAGTGAGATCATTGGTTACACGGCATTCCACAGAGTTTGCAAATGATACAGTGCAGAGATACTTCCAGGTTGCAGCTGGGAACGTCCAGCCTGGAAATTGTCATGATTCATCAGGGTAGGGGGTTATGACTTATTGTTTTGTAAAAGGAGATGAGAAAAGTTGACTGTTAAATCTGAAAACATAGGTTTTGTAACCAAATGTGACTCTGCACAGCGAAATCAGTCGCTTCGCAGAAGCTTCCTTTCTGAGAAAATTCTAAAAATGGAATGCTTGCACCAAAAAAGTCGAATTTCACATTTCAGCATAATTTGACAGAATAAAGTCTACCCTTTCAGATTGTTGTTAACTTATGCCGAAATTCATACCTTAAATGGGTTAAAAATGTGTTTGTTGGGAAGGTGGATCCATTTAGCATTGTACTAACTTAGCTGTCATAGATTTCTAGTGCTAATTGGTTTGTACAGTAAACTACAGCAGAGTTTACTGTAATTTTCATAAATTAGGCTATAAGTAACTTGCAGATTGTGTTGGGGTCCATAAAATTCCTCTAGATGGGGCTAACGTCGGGTGGAGAATATGACTGAGTTGGAAGCTGGCTAGTCAGTTGGTGCTCAGCTGGCAGCTAGTTGGCATAACTGGAAGTTTAATAAGCTGTTAAGCGTTTGGTAGTGCTATAAACGACACAAGCCAAGTATTAACTGTCTGCTGATTTTTCTGCTTCAAGGATATCACTCAGATGAGGGACATGACAACCATAAATCCCATACTAACAGCTGCATCCACACATTGCATCGTTGCGTAGCCTAGCCTACTTCATAGCAAAATACCAAACCATCCACTGGCTCTTACCTTTACGGTGAGCTTCAAGTTATCCATATTATATCCATATTTCGTGTAAAGTCCACAAATAGGGGTATTCCTGTCTTGGTTGCATGTTAGATAAGTAGGCTTGATATCATTTAACTGGTTTGGTTGGACTAGTAGCAGAATTAATTCAGCTGAGTTCACTGATAGCATTATGTTCAAAATAGCTAGCCTAATAACTCCCTTGCAACAAGCTAATAAACTTCAGCGTTGTTTTTCTCCGCTTTTCAATTTTTCTGACTTGCAACATTGTAACACTTTGAACGCTCCTATCTATGTCATTTGTTGGCCAATAGTATCGATAGTGATATCATTTGAAAGGTTATTTTCTTGCCTTTCACGTGAATGCAATACCTTAATGTTGAAAAAAATGCCAATGCGACTGATTTCGCTGTGCAGGGTCACAAATACATCTGTGGTGATAATACAAACTAACTTTAGCAAGTTAGTAGATTAGCCTGCTGGGGAAGGCTACTGCTGTTTTTTCCCAAGTGAACCTCGAACTGTGGTGGTGCTGTAGCCTATGGCTAGTGTGGCAGGGCAGTAATTTAGAATTTTGGTAACATGACTACGCCACCTGGGGAGGGGCCCAGGACCCTAAGCTATGCTAACCACTAAAGCAAATAAGGTACACAGGTTTGTACACTCTCAAGGACAAGACATGAGTTCCATAAATATGATTTATTAAAGAATTGATAGCAGGAGAACAACTCACATTAAAAGAGCAGGCCAAGGCCAGCATGCAAGCAAGGAGTACATACCACATACACATATACTCAGACCAGGTAGGGGGGCTCCAACACCAACTCAAACATACCACATGCTACACTTAAAGGCCTAAGGCCCCTACTAAGGGGATGGGGAATGGCACAGGGCAGAGGCTTACCACAGTGAGCCGAAGAGGGACAGTAGCAGATCCCCAAAGACACACCACTCGTGGAATAGTAATGCTAATAAAGCAAATAAACACGCCAAAGAAACAAAACACCCGTTGTGCAGCACAGCAAGGAAGAGTGAATGGGGCTCCACCACCTGGAAGCAGACTGCCACTGGAGTAAGCCTCAGCACACCTGTCCAGAGCGAGAGAGAAAGAGAACCACAGACACAATAGAATTAGGCGTGTATACTAGCACAAAATAATAATAGCCAATGGTACCAATTAAAGCTAGACTACTTATCTTATGCAATCCAAGCCGGTTCTGTTGGATGCACGCCAGTTAGGAGGTTGCAGCCACCCTGATTGAGAAAATGTTATTAATCACTGTGTATACAATCACAATCACACAGGCCTACACCCTCACATTAACATGCACACTGATACCATCACCAACGTACACACACTCGCACCAAATGTACTGATACACATGCTCACACACACACACACACACTATGTGCTGACACAAGCTCACATGCCCACTAACACACCCATACACACACGCACACAAGCTCACACGCCCACTAACACACCCACACACACGCACACACACACACACAGGTAATCAAAGAGCAGGAATGTACAGGCACCACCACCGCTAGGCGTTGGTCCCTCAATGCACTCTCACTACACTCTGGGATGCAGCCTCCAGCAGGCACAATTACCATAGACAGGCAACCATTGAACAGATCAGTACAGACAATGAGAACATGCACACATATGAAGGATAGTAGCATACAAGTAGCCCACAAATGTTTCAGCACAGGCAATGCTTTACAGCTAGAAGCAGCGGTCCACACGTCACACACGTTGAACGTGAACCAACCCGGAAACCCCAGAACAGAACAGCAGCCAGGCGTGGCGCAATTGCAATATTTAAGTTACAATGACTAAGGAGCATTTAGAATGTAAAATATGTAAACAATGATACATACCAACTGAAAAAACATAGTGTAATAGTCTGTGTTTTATACTCCAAGGGAATGGAAACAAGCTCCTGGTTTAGCCTGGTAACATGGCCTGTTTATTTCACTCCAATACATAACGTGCACAAACTCATTCTGCTCACTCTACTTGTTCACTCCCATCATTCTGTGCGTCTTATCCCATAACCCCCTGTGTCATTAAAGGTGAGGTCCCCCAATAGATGAACACCACACATAGCTCCAACCAACGACGCAAAAACAGGAATTTGCGTAGCTCTGTTACAGCTACGATAAGAGGGCATAATTCGACAATGTCCACACGGTGAATTACAATGTGTAGAATACGTAACAATATAAGCCCGGTTAGCCTACCTCCTGCAGCTTCACGCTAAGCCCACATCCCAAATACACTGCACCGGCCTCAAAAACGACAGCAAACCATGCAAGCTAGGCAACAGGAGAGCCAAGACGTCATGACAATAAGGCTACAAATGCTTAGCACTACCAGTAAACACAATGCACAGATTACTTACCGTGGTGGTAGAACAACGTTCATTCAAGGTAGCGAAGCCAACCAACAATGCAGCCAACGCCACCAAACCAAACAAATCCCACAGAAGTAACGGAGAATAGGTTCATGCCCCCAGCTAGTGTGAAGTCACTAGATATAGAAATCCACTGGCCAGCCCCAAAATTAACCCGACCAATCTTGACATAACCGGATGAGCAAATAAGGGACGGTCATAAAAGAGCTACCTGTTACACTAGGTTACTCTACACTGGTTAGTTTGGGCTACCTTTTGCCCCACCCATGTCATTCAGGCCAAGGCGGTACTTTTTGGCATGGAAAACCATGTGTAACCTCGACGTGCTGAGTAGAGTACAGTAAGGTCGAGTAGGTAATATTCAGTGGAAAAGCCCTATACTCACACTAGGCAATTCGTAGTGTACCCGAGTACACTTTACCCCTGAAGTCCCGTTCGTTTGACGTGATGGCATAGGAATGTGCTGGGGTACGGGTACCCATGAAACTTGGTACACTGATAGGACTGAACCTTGATTCATGTCACCAAGTTGCATGCTAGTACCTCTCACGCTCTAGCGCCACCAAGTGATCAAAGTCGTTATTGCGTTCATGCACGTAACTTTTGATCCACATGTCCGATTTTCAGTACCATTGGTACTGTCTGGTACCATTGGAATCCTTGGAGCTAGACGAATCCAACACACCCTGTGACATAATTTTTTGCTTAATTAGATTTTCCGCCATTTCGAATTTTGTCAAAAGTGAAAGTAAACTGACCAGTATAGTTGGTCCGATCGTCATGAAACTTGACACACATGATCTAGAGAAGCGGTATTTGTGGCGCTCTCACACGTCAAAGCGGTCACCCGTGGCAACCAATGAAATTCGACTGCGACTGCCAAACAGGAAGTGAGCTCAGATCTCGGAAACGCTATGACGTATCATGACCATATTTGGTGGCATGACGTATGGCACCACCCAAAGTACTCAAATTTGGTGGTATTTTGCCACAAGGGGGCACCACAACTGGCAAAAAAATGTATCCGGCTTTGATGTATCCGGCCCATATTTGGTAGGATGACCTCGGACACCATCCCAACTGGGCTTCTCTAATATGGTGTCATTTGGCCTCCAGGGGGTGCCACAGTGGCATCAGAATTAGAAAAAAAAAACATTTCTCTAAAATCTCAGGAACGCTTTGACATATCACACTCATATTTGGTGGGATGGCTTTGGACACCATCCAAAGTGCCCCCCTCAAATTTGGTGTCATTTAGCCATAAGGGGGCACCACAATGACAAAAATATATTTTTATTATATCTCTTTGCTCTCTGATGTCCTATCTCGGTGTAACGATCTGCCTTGCGTCTTCACGTGGAACTTGTCGGCACGGCGTGGCGGGGGGCGTATCAGGGCAAGCACACTTCTGCATTTTCTCCGGAAATGCATTCTAGTTTTATTTTTATCGTTCGCTTCATATTTTTTCTGAAAAAATCTGAGCATCAACTAATTAAGGTGGTGTGGCCTTATGCATTTGGGTTTGGTCTAAAATTGATTTTCACCTTCTAGTTGAATTAAAATGAGTTTCAACACATAAAATGTTGGATATAACATCTAATGTTAACATTGACTATTTTTTCCTACCAACAGCACTTGGTGACCTCAAACAAGAGGGCTATGATCTGGACTAATGGACTAACTTTAATTTAAAACTAAGCAATTGTTTTTCCCGTTGCCTGGCTCTCACAAATACTGTTTATGCATGACATGTCACATTCCCAGAGTAAGATTTAGATCAAAATGCCAATCTGACCTAGCCTAGAAATCTAGACCCCCTAGCAGCAGCAAATTGATTTTGCTACCACAGGAGTCTAGCCAGTCTTGGCAGAACAGAAGGCGGGACGATCTAACTTGTATCAGACCAATCATCTTGAGGGGCTAGGGACAAGCGATGAAAGAGAGTTGCAGAGATCTCTGTCTTTTTGTTACGTTGAAGGTACGTGAAAATTTGTGGAAAATTTTTGGATGTATCCCTGATATTCCCAAACTGTCATCAACTCAAGCCTACTGGAGTAAGTTGTTACTGATCGTTTTTGTAGCAGATGGACTTAATATTAGATCAGGAAATGCCAATAATTACTACAAGTTATTAGCGAGCTAAGACTAGCAAGATAACGTTAGTTCCAAATTTAGAAGTGGCAGACTGTAATGTATGAAGAGACCAAAAATTAGCACACTAACTCTGACATACTGAACTGCTGTAGAACCCCAAAATTGCATTTGTTGGTGTCATGAATGATTACAGACAATATTATGACACAAGGGATCATTTTAATATTATTTTACAATGTATGAAGATAAAAAGTTTATGTTCGTTGTGACGAAAGATACTTGACGTATGCAGCGACGATTTGACATAAAACTGCTTTGTCCGCCCACATGTTAACCGAGCCTCGCTAGACCCTAGTACAGAAATTCTGTACGGTTATAGCTTGCTAGGCTAAATCTGACCAATGATCGCTGACAGAAGACAGAGTGACGTGTATGATAATATGAAACAAAAAACATTTTAAGCCCGTCTTCAATGTGTTGAGGAGAAAAGCCCATAATTCATATCTCAAACAAATGGAAAAAAGTGGAGATAGAACTAGTGCCCATATTAGCAGATCTGTATGAGTGAGAATCAGGCAATTCATTTCCAGAATGTCTAATTATACCTTGTAACTAAAATGTGAAATAGATTGTCATATGGTAACAATGTCAGTTGTTTTCTGAACAGGAGAAAATGTCCCCCCAGCAGTTCCACCAAGATGTAAAAGAGGTAAATTATATCATCAAATTGAGTTTAGTAGCTGTTAAATAGCCTGGTTGCTGTTTGGGTGGAGAGCAGTCTTTGTATAGTACATATGAGTTTGTATATTATTGTATATAGAGAGTTTTTCATTGTTTGTATGCTGATCAAAGAAAAAGGTACATATAGATACCCACTCCTCATTTTGTCATCCATTATTTCTCTAAACAGGCTTTAAATTGATATGCCACCATACCCTTATTTTCCACCTCTCCTTAAGTTAAAAAAAAACTGAGTTATACTTTTCTTCAGGTCATCCAGCTGTTCTCTGAGTATGAAGATAGGACTCTTAGCTCCAGTTTAGCATAGATCCTTAAATCAAATTAAACCATTTGCATCTCTCTTATTATGATCTTCTAAAAGTGACTAAGAATTCCAAGATTGTCCCAAATTAAAACCTGTATCTTCTGTAGTTGCAACTTGTACTAACACCAACACAAAAATGAAAGTTATTTAATTTTCTTGGGTAATATGAAAATAGTTCCTCCATATGTTGAATGAGAGTAGTTCCATGCCATAGCAGGCTATCATCTATTATCATCTATTTTTGGTCTTAGTACACTTTGCAACTACAGTAGAGTCAGCAGACAGTAGGAGAGCTGTAGGAAAGGCAGTATGAAATACTAATGGTCTAATCTGATTTGATGATCTATGCCATTAGTGGAGTACGGTGTCAATGTAATTCTTCATTTTCATTTCAAGTTGATGCAAAAGTTTTATTTTCACTTTTAAATTGATGTTAAGGGTCTATAGAACAATTCTAGTTCGAGTGTCAAGCAGACTGATGAAATATTTGCCCCCTTATGTAAATCAGGTGTGTTTTTTAAGGCAATATTACAGGTGAATAGGGTAAAAAAAAATAACTTGCAGGTATTACCATGAAACTTCACCAGTTGATTACTCACACAAATAGGAGGAAAAAAGTATATTACAAGTTTTATGTAATCTTGTGTTTAAATATGCTAATTAGCTCAAATGTAATTAAATATGTGTACATTTGCATACATTTTAAAGTGAAAGATCTGGCCATTGGAAAAGGTTAGGCTCAAAATTGTTTTTTCATTTTGTTAATACATTAAATTAGAAAAAATGTTTACCGAGGGGATTGTGGATATCTTGCTTTGTTATCAGAAAATTTGTCCAACAGCCTTAAAAAATGGATTTTCGCCCTATTTGTAAGGCCAAAATGTCATATAAGTCAGGATTAGGAATGTAAATCAACAAATTGCTTTGTAAAAATCTTCAGAAGGTTGGAATGACACTGGAAAGTTTGGTGTATATAGGTGATACAGAAGTCCCCCTTTTCCCCACATAGACGCATCACCAGGCCCATATACTGTACCTGTATCAGAGTTACTCATTTGCATTCTGAATCTCCACTTCTGTATCACCTACACCAAACTTTCCAGTGTCATACCTAAATATATTTTGAAGACTTTTACTGAGGGATTTGTTTATTTATCTCTCTAATTCTGAATTACATGACATTTTGGTCTTAAAAATAGGGCGGAAATCCGTTTTTTTTTTTTAAGGCTGTTGGCAGTTTTTTCTGATAACAAAGTCAGATATCCATAATCACTTCCATATATATTTTCTAATTTAATGTCTCAACAAAATGAAAAGATGAATTTCGAACCTGACTTTTTTGCACATATTTAATTCAATTCAATTCAATTTTATTTGTAGAGCACACAAATACAATGGATTGTCTTGTGGCGCTTTACAGACAGTACGGGAAGCATCCATGAGGATCAGGGGCAAGGAAAAACTCCCTTCGCTATGTAAATAATTTGTTTTGTAGGAAGAAACCTTGGGCAGATCCACGCCTCGTGGACTCAGCCTACCTGCCTGGGGCCTAATAAAGTATCCGTAAAGTCTGATGCATAGATTGACCATGGTTAACACATAACAGCATGAGTACTGAATGTAGTCAGAGACGATATACACATAGTTTGTGTGACAGTCAGGGCCAAGGGATGGAGTCAGTAGTTGGAGTGTGGGATTAGTCAGTAGTTGGAGTGGGATTAGAGTTCATTGGGTGTTGGTCGCCATCTAGGTAGTGGTCATCAGGGGGCTATCAGGCCAGTTCCATCACGGGCCTCAGAGAAAAGGGGAGGGTGGTCCTGGTGTGTGGCTCCGGAGAGGTTGGTCAGCATCCGTAGTGGGGTAGGGTTGGTGGCAGGGAGGTATGGGAGGTTTTTACCTAATTAGCATATCTAAACATACATTTACAGAAAACTTGCAATGCACCCCCCCCCCCCCCCTATTTGTGTAAGTAATCAACTGGTAAAGTTTTATGGTAATATCTGCAAGTTCATTTTTTAACCCTACTCACCTGTAGTATCTCGCCATTTTAACCCTACTCACCTGTAGTATCTTGCCTTAAAACGCTTTGCATAAGGGGAAAATATTTCATAGGCTTGCTTGACACTCGAACCAAAATCGTTCTATGGACCCTCTTCTTTAATTTGGCAGTGGAAAAAAAACTTTTGGATCAATTTGAATTGACGTGGTCCTTCGGCGCCCCACTATAGCAGTCATACTCCATAGAAGATGAAAAAGATATGAAAACTGGCAGCCATCTTTCAATTTCACCATACCATAATTTTCTGAACCCTAATATTTGAATAGCTCATTCTCCACACAGTATTGACTTAAAATAACAATGAAAATAACACCACATGGCAAATGTATGAAAATGAAAACCTTTTTTAAAAAATGCATAATTCCGGGGAATATTTTGGGAAATAGGCCAAAAAACATTTTTTTCTCTATCTGGTTGTTTGACACTCTGACCAAAATTGTTCTATAGACCCTTTTTTTCAATTTGGAGGTGAAAACAAAAGTTTTGAATCAACTTGAAATGACTGGGTCCTTCGTGCCCACACTACATGGGTCGGCAACCTTTTTGCCATGCTGTGCCATTTAGAAATTTCATATTAGTTAGTGTGCCAGTCGGTGTCGTTAACTACGTGAAATTAAATACTGGCGACAGATTTAGATGGATATGGACATTTAATGCATTTAGCAAATGTAATTACACTGTTTTATCCTCACATACTTCAAGGATTTAGAACACCCATGCTTCCCTCTCCCTCTCTTCCCATTAGATAACAACCATAAGGCAACAAATTCACAAAGTAGGCCTAACATCCAAAATCTGACAGTAGGTATGTTATTCACAGAGCCTACTGAAAATGGAACGGATGAATAATAACACAGATTGAAAAAAAAACATAATAGGCCACATAAAGTAACTTAATTAACAATAACTTGCCAATTTGAAATAGGCCTGCCTTGCCTTGTTAGAAAATAAATGTTTGGCCTAATAGTCAATGTGATCCCTGGTCTTCCCCTTAAATGTGCTGGTAATTGGTCTCTTTAAGTTGGACACATGCTTCCGCTGTCAGACGACTTCGTTAGAGGCAAAGGACATAGCGTTACTTCATGTGTATCTGTTCACGCAGATAGGTTGATCCGAACACTGACATTAAAGCCAGTGCGATATAGCCTGACATAGCCCAACCATAATAGGCCTACTGCTGATGAACTTTCATATTATGAGCGGGCTATATCAGGGTAAGTGTGATATTGCGAAGACAGTTGAACTTTTTGGTAAAGATGCCCAGCAGGCGTAAGTGATGTTGACCCTGCGATGTGTTTCGTAAGTTAATTGAACACTTGAACACGTAGCTCTGTCAACTTGCTCACCCACAATGTTGAACTCTTCAACTCAATCATCTGCATTTCCATATGTGCCCAACCACTCTTATCAGAGCCAAATCAATTTCATGTCCGTCAAAGCTGGCTTGATCAAGAAAGAGAACATTGCGCTATACTTCTGAAAGTCCCCAAAGCGCTCTGCGAACTCTGACTGAAGCTGGTGCATGTATTCGCAGATATGTGTCAATGTGGTTGGAAGTAGCCTAAACTCCCTTGTGTGTCTGAAATATCGTATCGTTCCTATCTGCCTGATCTTTGAAAGTCTTTTCGCGCTTTGTCTCGTAATGACGTCTAACATTGTATGTTCGACACACAACACTTTCAAAACACAAAGTGCACACAGCACAATCCTTCTGAGAAACAAACAAATATTCTGCGGTCTAGGAGGAGTGGAAGGCCCGACCTGTCGGCTTCTTTGCCATCTAAGCAATGCATAAGTGTTGAAGACATTGTCTCCTTCCTTTTCTTCTTTAAACCGTTAATGAAAGCCATACAACAACTATAAACCAACAACTTGCCCAATAGACCTTAAAAAATATATAACAATAACGAATTAACATAGGCTACTGGTGGGTGGATGATTTTCACCTGCTGTTAACTGCAAGAGCAGCTACTTTTATTCATTTGAATGTGCACTCTGTAAACATAGCCTAAATTGAGTTTATTTTATTGTACATCATACATGGTTCACTTTTATTTACTGTTCTGGTTGGAATGCCTCATGGCAACAATTGTGTTTCATGGAAAGACCAGAGAAGCGTGTCAGTCACCTCCCCAACTGATTTGGTGATATGAAGCAATAATGAACATAACTTAGCGGTGTTTCATTCAATTATTTTCTTACTTTTGACACATAGCCTATAGGGATATTGTTTTACAGTTCTGTATGTGTGTGTTATTAAACATGTATATATTAAAAGATAACAGACTTAATTTTTGCTGAGTTTAATCCTGTCACAAGTTACATTGTTGAATGAGAAAGAAAAAGCAAAGAGAGCCAGAGTGGCTAAGAGATTAGTTTAAAAATGTAAAATATATTTCTATTTATTAAAGACTGATTACAATTCTCTTTACAGGTCAACTGACATCGTTTCTTGACAAATTGGGGCTTTTGGAATTCTATCCAAATAAACTGACTCTAAGATCTTTACTGGAGTTACACAGTGAAGCTGTGTTGAATAAAGAGGTGAAGACTCTTAGGGAAGTTCCTTTGGCTTTCATAACAAAACTACTGATGGTCAACGCAAAGTGCCGGAATCAAACGCTTGCAGATTCTGACACACAAAACAGCAATGATGATGATGATGAGGATGATGAAGAAGTCAATCCTTTGGACCTGGTTACTGCTCTATACCTTTGTGCTGACAGCTTTTTGCAACAGGAAATGTCCATCAAGATGTCAATGTGTCAGTTTGCTGTCCCCTTGCTTATACCTCATTTTGCTGATGATCAGTGTACATTCATGCTGTGGGCTTTACGGAATATTTACAAAGAGTGGCGTCATCATGCATTGTTACACACCAAAAACTATACAGAAGAAAGTGTTGCCCATGCACAGATACCTCTAATTAGCTTTGTTCGCTTGAAAGACTGTAGCTTCTCCAAATCCCAATTTATAAATCAAGTCCTGTGTGGTCCACAGCAAGGCATGCAGTTTTTCACACACAGAGATATGAATGGAGGTCATGTCCAAAAGAAGATATCCAATGGCTTGGTGGAGATTGTCTGGTGTCTTCCATGTGGCCAGAGTAACATTGATGTTTTTCCTGAACCTGTGGCAATAGCTAATATGAGGGGAGATATAATCTCCAATGGAACGCATTTCAGTTTCCTCATGGAAGTCTCCACAGCAGTTTTTGTATCCATGGACACAATGACCCAAGAGGAAGAGTATTTCCTTAGCTTACAGGAAGCTAAATCTAAACTTTTCTTGGTGATCAATTCAAAAACCGAGAAGCATCTAAAGTCTGTAAATGTACTGAAGCTCCAGGAAAATCATGTGCTGTTGTGGAAACGCAAGCTAAACATGGCAAAGTTCTCCAATCAAGTCATCGGTGCGATACAAATAGCCTTGAATGAGTGCCAAGAACTAATGAACATAGAGCAAATGTCAGACATAGCACATCATTTAGGAATCTCTGTGGATGAAAATAAAAGTAAAGCTTCAGTGTCTGCAATGATTGCTGCTGACAACATAATGAAAGGCATTGGAGCACTTAATACAGCAGACTATAAGAAGAAACAAATGCCACTTCAAGGTGAATACTTAAAAGAAATAGCTCAGATTGAGATAGAGGAATGTAGACTGCAAAATGCAGGTGATCTCAGCCTTGAGAAATACAAAGCTCAACTTCATGGGAAAAAGTGTTCACTGAGAAAACGACAAGGCAGCCTGAAGACATCACAAGCAATGGAGCAGTTCATTCAAGCACTGTCTACCTCAGACAAAGAACAGCGAACATTCTTTCTTAAGTGGATGGCACTGAAACTACACAGAAAATCACGAAATCACTTATCAGAACTACGCAGAAAATTCAAAGAAACAAGTCAAGGAAAAGACGATAAATCAATCACTAAGCTTCATCAGGAGCTTGTGGACAACTCCTTGGGCATTGAGCATTACATGAGAGAAATGGGTCAGATATATGAATCCAAGCAGTCAGACAGCACAAAACATCTGCCTTCAGTTGCTGCAGAGCTTTTACTTGATGGATATCCTATCGAGCTTCTTGATGGCGACGCATCTAAAATCCCTGAAAAGTGGATCACTGATGTTCTTATGGAGGTACACAGAAAAGTAGGACGGAGTCGACTGTTGGTCGTGTCTGTTTTGGGTGTGCAGAGCACAGGGAAGTCCACTCTCCTCAACACCATGTTCGGTGTCCAGTTCCCTGTTAGCAGTGGCCGCTGCACAAGAGGAGCCTACATGCTCTTCCTTTCTGTTAGTCAGGAGCTCAAAGAGAACACTGAATGTGACTTTGTTCTCTTAATTGACACAGAGGGCTTGAAGTCACCCGAACTTTCTGGTCTCAACTGTAGTTATGAACATGACAATCAGCTTGCTACTCTTGTGATAGGCCTCAGTGATGTCACTATCATCAATATTGCAATGGAAAATTCAACGGAGATGAAGGACGTCCTGCAAATTGCAGTTCATGCATTTCTGAGGATGAAGCAACTTGGAAAGAAGCCAATCTGTCACTTTGTGCACCAAAATGTTTCAGGAGTATCTGCACACAGCAAGCTGATGACAGACCGTGAGTACCTTTTGGAACAGTTGAATGAAATGACTAAGATGGCTGCAGACATGGAAAACCAGTCTGAAGTGAAGGACTTTGCTGATGTGTTGGATTATGATGTGGAAAAGAACAACTGGTACATACCAGGATTATGGAATGGAACTCCTCCAATGGCTCCTGTTAATTCAGGATACAGTGAAGCTGTGCAAGAGATTAAACTGAGTCTCCTTCATTCAAGACGATCTGATCTGTCTGAGATTCCTGATTTTCTGGACTGGATGAGCAGTTTGTGGAAAGCTGTGAAACACGAGAACTTCATCTTCAGCTTCAGAAACACTCTTGTTGCCTTTGCCTATGACTGCCTTTGCAAAGAGTTTTCAGAATGGGAATGGTCTTTCAGGAAGTGTATCTACATATGGGTGAATAATGCAGAGACACAAATATCTAATGCTGACACCAGCAGAGTAGAGGAACTTTCTGGAGATTTGGAACTGGATGCTTTCAAGGTAATTGAAGATGAGACTGCTAAGGTAAAGAAGAAACTGCATGAGTATTACAAGCGTACTGACAGGTATGTGAATCTAGTGGAAAGGTACAAGACTGAGTTCCAAATCAATATCAAAAGTCTTCGTCAAGAAATGATGAAATCAGTTGAAAATAAACTACAGTCTGCTGCTCGTCTGAAAAAGGACATGGAGATGGTGGAAAACATTCAAAAACAACATACAGATTTAATTGAAAAAAAAGTTAGGGAGCTCTTAAAAACCTGCAAAGAAAACAAAAAAGACATGTCAGAAAGTGACTTAAAAGAAGCATTTGAAAAAATGTGGAATAATGCAACCGCTGGTATTTCTCCACTGAAAGAGAAGGATATCTCCTCTTCTGTGATGAAACAACTGCGTGCTAATCTAGCTCACCGCAATGTGCAAGAAGAATTAGCAAAAATTAAGGATTTGACAAGATGTGGACTTGGGGTTTTCCAGGTGAAACGAAACCACTTAACAAACAAGATTAAAGTGATGAATACTCTCAAAAGGGAAAGTATTACATCAGACGTTCAAGATGCTGCAGTCAATACAATCTGTAGTTGTACAGATTTTATTGAAGATATTGTAAGTCCTGGGAAGGATTATCAGGATATTTTCAGCAAAGAGCTTCTTGAGAAAATTGATGCAGACCTAAAAAAGATCCCAAAGAAGACGCGTACTTTATTTGAGATTGATTTAAAAGTACACATGTGTGGTTATGCAGCTCGAAGATTTCTAGAAATGCATCGAAATTTCTTGTCTGATAAAAACCCCCAAAAATATTTGGAGAGGACCAAAAAGCAGTACTTATCTGATTTCGTCGACTCCTACAGACAGCGAGATCAGTGCCTTCGGAAGGCCCAGGCTTTCACCCTGCGGTGCATCAAACCTGCAGTTGCGAAATATATCAACAAATCCCTTGGGATTGCAATTGTCGATGGGATTCTGGCAAGCAGTCATTCATCCCAGTACAGTTCACGATCATACTTTCAGTACACAATACTAGCAGAACTCCTGGAGAAAGATGACTTTGATTGCTATGAGAAATATATCTCAAGGTATAAGAGCTTTGTGAAAAAATGGATTCACCATCAAGTTGTTGATTGGCTGTCCAAAGACATGGGTCTGTGTAAGTTGAAGTGCCAGATTGTGAGAAACATCACACAGAAGATTATAGAAACAATTTCATTAGTTCAGAGTGAAATCAGGGACCCTAATGACATGGAGAAGGCAACCGTGTTTATTGAAAATGTATGCCATGCTCTCAGTGAATACCTCTCATTTCCTATGAATGCTGTCAGAAGGGTTCTCTTCCAGATGTCTTGTAAAACTACACCGTTCATTGACAGTCTCTTGCAGTCTTTGGATGACCTTAACAAAGACCTAGAGAGGGAATTTGCAGAAACAAGTGACATCAATGATACACTGAGAAAGCTCACTATCAAACCACAAAATGTGATTTTTGAGAGGGTGTTTGGGTGTGGTGAGCAGTGCCCCTTCTGTAAGATACCCTGTGAGGCCGGAGGGAAAGATCACAACCAACACCATGCCACTGTGCATCGCCCACAGGGTTTAGCAGGCTTTGTGTACAGACACACGGAGATACTTGATGAAAAGCTTTGTACTACATGTGTTCACAGCAATGGAGTCTTTTACAATGATGATACAAATAATGAATATCACCCTTTCAAAGAATACCATGTCTTCTATCCAAACTGGAACATTGCTCCAGACCCATCAATACAGGCGTCTGACTACTGGAAATATGTGCTGGTGAGATACAATGACAAGTTTGCTGATAACTATGAGGCCAAACCCGCAATTTGTCCAGATGAATGGGGCAGCCTAAGTAAGGAGCAAGCTCTGGCTGGATTAAAGGAGGCCTTCAATGTAAAATATATCTGCAAGTAATCTAACAATAATTATTGACATGGAAGATTTATCACATGGCCCAGTCTGATGCACTCCTGAATGATTCACTTAAATACCAAGAGGGTGAATGTACAATCTTTGCATTAATTGTGGTATATCTTAAATTTAATGAAGCAATGGATCAGAGCTGTTGAGACAAGATTATCTGGCTACAAGGCTCAGGTTTGGAGACAAAAATTAAAGATGGGTATTGGAAAAAAAAAGGGTAAAGTTGGACTTAAAATACAGACAGACAGACATACATAGCTTCACAGATGGGAACCCCTTCCCATATCCCAACATGCCTCAGGACACATATTGGTAACCTCCTCATATAACTACACATAAAGAGATAAATGGAAGTCAAATGTTACTACACAAAATGTATTGGCTATACAGTATGTCATGTTTTCCTGGGCTTTGGATTTTATTACAATTAGTGGCTGATTCGCTCAAGGCATAAACTACAGATATACCTACTTTTTAGAAATTGTTTTGGAAAGAGGAGTATTATTCTGAGAATGAGGCCTGGTTACAATCTGAATGTGTAGCATGCCCAGTAAACATTGGCTCTACCATTTCTGCTCCATCCTCAAGTCTCATTCAAAATGAATATAAAAGGGAAATGTAAATGTATTGTCTGATACCAAAATGAATTCAATATCTCAACCCTCAAATCAGATTTCATTTAATAACCATTGATAGATTTAAATGTGAGACTTGGTGATATGACATGTTTCATTTTATATCATAATTGACATTTTTAATTATTTTTTGTTACTTTGACCTTTCATAGGCAATGTCTTGGTCTGTACTTGCAGAACCTTAAGCTAGACAGCTAGACATAGCCTACCTGTCCCAGATAATCTCCTTCACCATCATGCTATTAATAGATAGCTTTTTTTTTCTTTCTGGGCTATATTTTATATAGATTTAGATGTATATTTTGTGTGGATGTGTGTGAGTGCATGCTACTACTGGATACCTATGCATGTTATATGTCTACACCTGTTTGGTTTTGTTTTACTTTGTTTTGTTTTGTTGTGATGTTTGTGTAATGTAGGCTACAGGATAGTCAGGGCTGAGGGTGGATAAGAGGGTGGGTTTTCCAGGGTGGGCGTTATGATTGTATTATGTAACGCAGACATATATACTTCCCTTCTAAAAAATCAATAAAAAGTGTTAAAAGAGAAATATTCACCCATGTAATGCTATAGCCTTATTTGATTTACATGTGATTCATTTCTGATTCATTCAGTCATATATCTTGAGGTTTAATTTTTACTTCCTTAATCTTGCTTTCTAAAATTAAAGAAATTATCCAGAGTGAATCAACACATAGCCCTGCTGTTTTATACTGCTAAGCGCTATTGAAAGCCACCTCAATGATCAAATTTCATGCATTGTAGACTGAGTTTGCGAAACGGCAGCTAACACTAACTGAATGAGGCATGTCAAAAACGAAACCTAATCAATTTGCTTTCATTTTGAAATGCACCATTCTGTAACTGTTAGCTGACATTTCACTATCTCAGTCTGCGTTGCATGAAATTCAGTGATTAAGGTGCCTATAAATAGTGATTGGCACTATAATGTTGATTCAGTAATCAAATGAGATTTCAGAACGTCTGATGCCAGAACTGATCTAGGCGTAGTCAATATTATTACATTTTTCTCTGATCTGAAGCATGATTTTCTAAACACTTAATTCCGGCATGATTATTTATGTTGATTCTATGTCGATTCTCTTATGGAAAGTCAGAAAAATGGAGGGGAAAAAAACTAATGAAACATTTATGAATGAATTTTAAAAAGTAATTTGTCAAGCTAAGACAGCCATAGATATTATAGTTTCCCCCACTTCATTGATGCTCTTTTTAGTCCTGGATGATGAGCTACATGTGGAGATGCTCAGGAGTGAACAGCGCCAGCAGCCAGACCAATGGTACCCTGTCTCAGCTGAATAGCTGAAGCTAAGCAGGTGTGGGCTTGGTTAGTACCTGGATGGGAGACCTCTGGGGAAACTGCTGGGGTAGCTGCTGGAAGTGGTGGTGGTGAGTGGCCAGTAGGTGGCTCTCTTCCCTCTGGCCTAAGATCAATCCCAATGCCCCAGCCCCAGCACAGTGACGGAGACGGAGATACTGTGCTGCAGGAGAAGCCGTCATTCGGATGAAACGTTAAACTGAGGTCCTGACTCTCAGTGGTCATAAAAGATCCCATGACACTTGTTGCAAAGAGTAGGGAGTTTCCTGGTGTTCTTCCTAAAGTCCCAACCTGGCTCATTCAATCTGGCCCCCTAATCATCCCCTGCTGTAATTGGCTCATTCAATAATTCCCTCACTCTCCACCTCAAGCTAGTGTGTGGTGAGTGTTCTGGCGCATAATGGCTGCCGTGCATCACCCAGGTGGGTGCTACACGCTGGTGGTGGTCAGTGAGGTCCCCCTCCACTGTGAAACGCTTTGGGTGTCTAGAAAGGCGCTATAGAAATCCAATGTGTTGTTGTTGTTGTGTTGAACAGGACAGACAGAGAATATACATCATCAACAAATGCATTATATATATCAACCCAGTCTCATCGCGGAAGCGTACCTCTGAGAACGTATTTGCAGGACCCTCAAAGCGTAACCGGGAGTACACTCGGATGTCTTTCAGGAGCGTACCCGGTGTTACGCTCTTATGTGCATATAGACTGCCTATTGGTAAAATTGTATGTGCGTTACTATGGTACACTCTTATGTGCGTAACCTGACGAACATTTTCGTGTGCGTACCTGATGGTACGCTTTTATGTGCGTACCTAGTGGTAGACATTTATGTGTATAACAGGAGGAACATTTTCGTGTGCAATCCTGTTGTCGTCACTTGTTTACAGACTTTTGAGGGCTGCAACGGTGCTTCATACTACCACAGAACAATAATTGTAAACCAGCTAAGGTCAAATAAGGCTGGCAGTGAGCACAACACTCATGTAGCAACAATCAATGTCAGACTGAAACAGTTAGCCACTACACCTTCCAGCATGTCAAACCGCATTCAAAGAGGAACTGACGTAGTACGAAACACGATTGCGATTGGTGGGTAAGTCACACGTGTAGCGAGAGCGGAAGAAATGAAGCTGCTGTTGTCGATATCGCTGGTACATGGATGGTAAGTTAATTTAATCTGTTTCAAATAACATTTTAATGTTTTTCTCGATCAGTGCATATATTTGTCTCGACTCCTGTCTAAAGCGCCAACCGGTTTAATCTCGATTTGGCAACAATTAAAAACACTTGTAAAGAGTAGGCCTAGAATAACGTTACAGGCAACATATCACGAATAGGCCTACAATAGCCTACGATCTAATTATTATATCAAATATAAAGTTTTCTGTGAACACACTTCATTGTCGTTGCTAAAATGTCAAGGTTGTATTTTTGTTTCCCTTGTTAAGGCTACTTGTTTACTTTCTATACAGCCTAGATATTGTAAAATTAAACACAAAGTGTAGAGTAAATTTGTATTATTTATTATGAATATTTGGCTGCAACTATTGGCAGTCTCAAATATATTATCTTTAATCCGCTGCTTTAAATAAATACAGATGTTATGAATATGTCTTGTTGATTTAGTGTTGTGTCATCATTTAATTGGCTTACATTCAGCTATCCCAATAACCCAATGTATTAAATTTGTCCTCAATTGTGCTTCTTTATTAGGCTAGCTATGCCAAATCAATCAGAGGGTGCTGATCCAGCGAAGGTCCTGACGGAGGCCCTTATTGGGGAGAGGAAGGAGTTCCAGTGCATTGATGTTTGGGAATTCAATTAGGTTAGGTAAGTTTCTATAATTTATAAATCTTCTAGCTGTCCATAGACTGTCTAAACAATACAAAAAAAAAAAAAAAAACACACACACACACACACACACACTGTGTGGAGACACCTCAAAAGCAAAGCTGTGCCGCTCAACTGCAAGGAATATTGTCCTGTGCTGCCTGCTCGCCTATTATTATGTAACTTGGACCTGTTCTGCCCATTGTATTGTGCCACTCTCCTGCTGTCCCTATGCTGCTGTCCCTATTTTATGTTGAAGCAAAATAATATCTGATGTGTTCCCTTGCAGAGCACTGGAATGTGAGACAACATGACTGACCAGCAGTATCATCTCTCATCAATCATCCATCACCTGATCACCCATCAAGATTGTTTCCATGACTGATCAAAGTAAGACAGACAAAGACAGACAGACAAAGTAAGACAAAGTAAGACACAGAGACCAAGGCAAAGTAAGTTATTTCCACAGATGCACTTCAAATTAATATTCTTCTGCAGATTAATTGGGACATATTAAGTGCACCCTGTTGCAGATTAGGAGATAAGTGCACCCAGACCTTTTGTTCTGTATTTGTTATGTGCTCAAGAGTAGACTGTTCAGACTAGACAGGGATGATCACGGTAAAACAAACCATGTTGGCATGCAACGTACTGTACCTCGTTTATTTAGGTGGATCTACCTTCCACACATAGTTTAATTTTCTGTCAAAAGTATCTGTTCTTTGGGTAGTGTACATGTCTTCTATTGTTTTGTTGTTTAAAAAGCGAAGCAGACATTTTTACTAATGTTATTATTAATGTTACTGATGATTTGATATTTTCCATTCTAATTGTGCTTTACTTTCATAACAGGCTGGCCTGGATGTGCTGATGGAGATGAGGAGAGAAAGGAAGACCTCTGGGGTGCCAGTGCACTATGGTAACAGTGTTTTTTATGCACACAGTTTCAGTACCAAGACATCCATCAGCTTTCAGAATTAATAAACAATGCTCATAATTTTGACTCCAAGATGTTTTATTTGATTGTTTATCCTTTTCAGATCCTATGAGGGTGGTATGAATGCAATGTTAAGAACAGTAAAGTGACATTGTCTGTCTGTCTTAATTCTCTCTCTGTCAGTGCGTGAAGATGAGCATGCATGAGTCATTAAGCAACAGCAGAAGCACAGACAGGACCTTCAGCGACAGCAGAAGCACGGACAGGACCATCAGCGACAGCAGCACAGACAGGCCCTTCAGAGGCAGCAGCACAGACAGGACCTTCAGCACGGATAGGACCTTCAGCGATAGCAGCAGCACGGACAGGCCCTTTAGCGGCTGCAACATGTACAGGATTGGCAGCAGAGGCCTGGCAACAGGACAGTGGCAACAGGACAGACAGGAACGTCAGCAACGGCATGGACAGGACCGTCAGTGGCAGCAGGACAGAGAGGATCATCAGCGGTTTAAGCAAGGTAGCCTACCTAAACTTAAACATTTTGTTGGTGCATATTGCTGATTGGCAAGCACAGCTCAGTCACCACTCAGAGTGTTTTTGTGTGTGTGTGTGTGTGTGTGTGTGTGTGTGTGTGTGTATACAGCCATTTTGGATAACTTAAGTAGTCTAAATCTTTGCCAATGTGTTGCTAGGGTAGGTAAGCTAGTTGTTTGGGTGGTTGGTAGCCAAACAACCCAACGTTGTAAGTGGCCACTGCTCATTGACCAGCTGAACTAATAGTCAACTATTTTGATGGTGTACATTTAAGAACACCCAACTGCCATAAATCATATATATTTCTTGAAAGCTCTCTTTCTGTAGATATCATTTATGGTGTTTATAGCCTTGTTCCACTTTTCTATCTGCCAAATATCTGGACCTGAACGTTTGACGCGGGCATTGCTCATTGACAAACTGAACTAATAGAAAACAATTTTGAGGGTGTACGTTTAAGATATGAACACCCAACTGCCATAAATCATATATTTCTTTAAAGCTCTCATACTGTAGATGCCACTTAAAGTGCTTATACCTTGTTCCACTTTTCTATCTGCCAACTATCTGGACCTGAACGTTTGGCGCGGCCGTTGCTCATTGACCAGCTGAACTCATAGTCGTCAGTGTTGAGGGTGTACATTTAAAATAGGAACACTTAACTGCCATAAATCACATATTTCCTGAAAGCTCCCATTCTGTAGATATCATTTAATGTGGTTATAGCCTTGGTCCACCTTTCCTTCTGCAAAATATCTAGACCTGAACATTGGACGCAGGCGTTGCTTATTGACCAGCTGAACTAATAGTCAACAATTTTGAGGGTGTACATTTAAGATAGGAACACCTAACTGCCATAAATCATATATTTCTTGAAAGCTCCCATTCTTTAGATATCATTTAAGGTGTTTATAGCCTTGTTCCACCTTTCCTTCTGCAAAATATCTAGACCTGAACGTTGGACGCAGGTGTTGCTTATTGACCAGCTGAACTAATAGTCAACAATTTTGAGGGTGTACATTTAAGATATGAACACCCAACTGCCATAAATCATATATTTCTTGAAAGCTCTCATACTGTAGATGCCACTTAAAGTGCTTATACCTTGTTCCACTTTTCTATCTGCCAACTATCTGGACCTGAACGTTTGGCGCGGCCGTTGCTCATTGACCAGCTGAACTCATAGTCGTCAGTGTTGAGGGTGTACATTTAAAATAGGAACACCTAACTGCCATAAATCATATATATCCTGAAAGCTCCCATTCTGTAGATATCATTTAATGTGGTTATAGCCTTGGTCCACCTTTCCATCTGCAAAATATCTGGACATGAACGTTGTAAGTGGCCACTGCTCATTGACCAGCTGAACTAATAGTCAACAATTTTGAGGGTGCACATTTAATATAGGAACACCTACCTGCCATAAATCATATATTTCCTGAAAGCTCCCATTCTGTAGATATCATTTAAGGTGTTTATGTTCCACCTTTCCTTCTGCCAAATATCTGGACCTTAACGTTTGACGCAGGCGTTGCTCATTGACCAGCTGAACTAATAGTCAACAATTTTGAGGGTGTACATTTAAGATATGAACACCTAACTGCCATAAATCATATATTTCTTGAAAGCTCCCATTCTGTAGATATCATTTAATGTGGTTATACCCTTGTTCCACCTTTCCTTCTGCCAAATATCTTGATCTGAACGTTGTAAGTGGCCACTGCTCATTGACCAGCTGAACTCATAATCAACAGTTTCGAGGGTGTACATTTAATATAGGAACACCTACCTGCCATAAATCATATATTTCCTGAAAGCTCCCATTCTGTAGATATCACTTAAGTGTTTATATCCTTGTTCCACCTTTCTTTCTGCCAAATATCTGGACCTGAACGTTTGATGCGGGCGTTGCTGATTGACAAACTGAACTAATAGTCAAAAAATTTTGAGGGTGTACATTTAACATAGGAACACCTAACTGCCATAAATCATATATTTCTTGAAAGCTCCCATTCGTTAGATATCATTTAATGTGTTTATAGCCATGCTCCACCTTTCCATCTGCGAACTATATGGACCTGAACGTTGTAGATGCCATTTAAGGTTTTTATGGCCTTGTTCCACCTTTCTATCTGCCAAATATCTGGACCTGAACGTT
>JAODXP020005526.1:0-50290 GCA_027497455.2 Sardinella longiceps | reverse complement strand
ATTTTGGCAAACATTCAGTAAGAGGAAATATATTTTTCAATTAATAATTCACTATATTTTTATTTGTCGTGGCTTCCTTTAATGAAAAGATTCCTGGTTAATACGCTAATAGTTTAAGATAAATCCCTTAAATCCCATAAATCCCATAAATCCCTTTAGAGCCCGTTCACACTGACACGCTTTTTTCACCTCCAGGCGCTCGATTTCAATTGTTTCCATATGGAACAATGCGACTTGACCGTTGCTACGCGCCTCACGTAAAAAAAGCGCAAGTAAAAACGCAAGCGACTAAAAAACGCAAGCGCTCAAAGTTGAAAATAGTTTAACTTTTGAGGTCGCGTTTTCTTCAACAATGGGCCCGTTGCCTAGCTGCCAGTCATAGCTAAGTCGGGAGTTAGCGGTTTAGCCAAATCTAGCTGTCATAGCAACAAGACGTACATTTATCATTTTCGACCTCGCATGTTTTTGTCACTCATTTTTCAGAATACTCGCGTTTTACAAGCGGAAAAGCGCGTTCAGTGTGAAACCCCCCTTAGTCCGCTGGTAATGCTGGTTTTAGCACGGGTGTTGTTTGGAACGAGGCGCAAATACCACCTCTCGGACCTCTTGGGAATTCTAAAAGTGCCCCACCCTTATTCAACAATTTTGGTCATAAAATCATGGAAAATTGATGAAACTCACATCATTATGAAAGTCTTATAGTAAGTGGTAACAACTCTCAAATCTCCAAGGATTTCAATAAAAGCACTATAAAGGGTTAAAAAGAGGGAAAATGCAGATACAAATAGAGAATTAAGTACAAAATTGCAAACATTACGTTTTGGTCTTCGAAGACCTTTTACTTCACAGGCAAGTTCATTTAGAAAACTTTTTTTTTCTGTCTCTCTAGGTGACCATAACAGACAGCAGTCAGTCTGTGACTATTTCCCTCAACCAACCTCATGATGAAGTGATTAACAACATTCCGGCAATGGAGGAGTGAGTATTTTTTTTTTTAGTATTGTTTATTGTAAGGCGCAAATCTTGTTTTTGGTATGAAGCATCCATTTTCATGACAGGTAGATAAAGGCATGGCCATAGGGCTTACAGGGCTTCATTTTTCATGATTTATTCATTATCATCGGGCTAGTCCAATCTCTCATGTTAATGATGTTTCGCTTTTTCACTTTGTCTTTCAGGGCTCTCCAGAAAGCGCTTGTATTGGATGTGATGGTAGTAAGTGTGACTGAAGGCAGTAATGGAGAGACACTCATCAGATTGATTGGCAAGGAAACTAGTGGAAGCGTAGTTCCATCGGATGACCTCAAACAGTAAGTTTTATTACGTATTGAAGATTAATTACCTCCACCAAGGAGGTTATGTTTTCGCTGGTGTGTGTCTGTGTATGTGTGTGTGTTTGTGTGTCTGTCTGTCTGTGTACAAGATATCTCTAAAACGTACTGGATTTGGATGACATTTTCAACGTGTGTATAAGTTTGGGCTGTATATTACAAAGTGTGTGTGTGTGTGTGTGTGTGTGTGTGTGTGTGTGTGTGTGTGTGTGTGTGTGTGTGTGTCTTTCCCTAGTGACCTTGTGAGTAAAAAGGAAAGGGTTCAGGCAGAGCTTGCAGCAGTATTTGGACCTGATGTGGATTTTGACATTGTTGACAACTATTCCAACACAACCATGTTCATTATACTTGGAACAGTAATACCTGTGGTTGTGATCGCTATTGCTGCTGCTGTAGCAGGAGTTTGGTAAGTCTAAAATTTGTCATTGTAGCAATACATAGGGGATACATTTGTAGTAAACAGGGCTATAAGATAACGAGGAATCCCACTTTCATCTTCTATACACTTCTCACATGAACGTTACATTACACATTCTGAAGTTGCCAAGCTTAAGTCATTGCTAACTGAGTTATACATTATAACACTCTCCCCTCTCTCATATGCAGGAAAAAGACAAGGAATTAGCAATTAAATAGATAAGCAAACAATCAAATAATATTAAAAAATTAGATCAATTCATTAAACAAGGAATGAACATGCATTTGTTGCCTGAGTTATACATTTTAACACTCCTCCTTCTGTCTTATATGCAGGAAAAAGACAAAGAGTAAACATGAAAGAAGGTATCACTAACATTTTGGTCCTCATATTATATTAATGACTAAATAATTGAATCATCTGAGATATGAGCATCTGACAGCTAATTATACTTTGTTTTTCCTCACACAGGAACAGTAACATTTCACATGATGTTGGGGCTAATTTCGGAGATAGTACAGCCACATTAGCCACAATAAAGAGATGATTATTAATGCTCAGATATTTTCATTTTCATTCATGTGTCCACATTTGGAAGTTGTTGTCATATACAGTAGAGCTTGGTATTTCAGGGATAGTAAATTATGAGAACTTCAGGAAGTAGGCAAATGGTATTTTTACATCCTTTACTAGCAGAGAACAATACTTCTAAGTCACTTCTAAGTCACTTCCAAGTCATTACTAATAACTAAGACTTGAATAAAGCAAGCACTCTGCAGTTGTGTTTGACTTCTTTAATCGCCTCACAGACGTGGTGCTTGCCCGTATCCACACAGACATTTTAAAGAGCCTTCTGAGAAATTTGTGTACAGTAAGTTTGGAACCCAACACCAAAATGCATAAGAGATTTAAGCCATGTGCACATGGAAACAATATGATTGCTAAACGGTTATTTCTTCTACTGCTTAGAATATGCAAAACAAAAAAAAAAAAACATAACACTGATGTAGTACTTATGCCAGGCCTATTGGGGCGCTAGATTGCTCCCCTCAGTGACCAGAAGAAAAAGCCAACAACTCGTCAAAGATGAAAGCAAATGCTAAAGGCAAGAACTTTACCAATCGGTGACTTATGTGTGGACCAACAACAAATTCAAGCTCATCATGACTCTGACGAAGACGTATAGTCGTAACGTTTGTCATTTTTTGCACAAATAAAAAAGACTGCAAGTTTCACCAGTGTGCTCCTGTCCTCTCCCTAAATAAGAACAAATTCATGCTACTTTGTGTAAATTTGGATAATAAAGCTGTAATGTTTCCACACAATAACTGGTAGTCGTGTCTGTCCAAGTAAGCAAAAATTTTGGATGATGTGCAAGGAGATCGCTAGTGCCTGCCCTACCACAATGAAAGCTTCTCATACTGTAACTGTCATGCTTTTCGTGAAATTAGCCTAACTATTTCATTTAGCCTACAGTCTAAGCAAATATTTTGGGACAATTTAATATATTATCATTTTGTGTCAGAATTGTTTCAGAATTTAAAGTTGCAACACCTTAAATGCATGGAAGTAGACATTGGAAGTGTTAAATAATAAATAAAGTCTCATCTCAAACTTAAATATGTTTTTTTGTCTTATTATACACTGTTAGACTTTTCTAAGGTTTTTTACAGTAACTCACTGGCAACACTGTTGCCAGTGAGTTACTGTAATTCAGAGAGCCAGTATGCTACTGTATTTCATTTTACAGTAACAATACCGCACAATTCAAAGTAAACCAGTATACTACTGTAACCCTATTCAGCCTTTTACCCCTTTTAAAATGTATTATTGATTGATTTATTATTATTTTTATGTATTTATTTATTATATTATTATAATATTACCACTACTAGCCTATTGGTGTTATTATTAATCATAGTTTAGTAATAATGACAAATACGTTTTTCAAGTTAACACAATGTTTATTTTTTAAATTTTGTACAAAACGAATATTTTCAAGGCTTTTCCAAAACAAGGGCCACCTTCTTCTGAGCGCTGTCCATCCACTTTGTTGCAGTCAGCAATGCGGTACCTGCAGTATGAAAAAGTACACCATATTAAAGGGGAAATCCTGTCAAATTTCAACAAGAGCTCTATTGCTCAAGCTACTTGAGATTAGTCAATACTGAAGACGCAAGACATTTTGGTCCAACCATATAGGTTTCCTTGAACAGAGAATAAGCCCTGACAGTTAACCCAATGGGGCAAGTTTTCAAAACTGTGTTTACAGCATTTAAACATGCTCCAAATATCACCCCAAATGTTATACAACATCATCAGACACATTACACCACATAACTGTATTGTGTATGGCAACAAATGGCTGGGAAAGTGGTTAAAACTGTGAGCTTATGCAAGCAGCCCAATATTGTTTGTTTACAAAACGGTTTTGTAAACACTGCATAAAAACACAATTTTAAGCACTTTGTTAGACATTTGTTGTCAAAAACACTACAGAGGTGTGTTGTAATGTGTCTGATGATGTTACAAAGCTTTTGGGGTGACATTTGGTGCATGTTTAGATGCTGAAAACAGTTTTGAAAACTTGCCCCATTGGGTGAACTGTCAGGGCTTACTCTCTGTTCAAGGAAACCTATATGGTTGGACTAAAATGTCTTGCGTCTTCAGTATTTGCTAATCTCAAGTAGCTTGAGCAATAGAGCTCTTGTTGAAATTTGACAGGATTTCCCCTTTAACGTCTAGAAAAGAACCAATGTGTAGCAGTCTCACCCAATGCCAGCAGAGTTACCTGCTAAGATGCTAACATTAGCTGCTAACGTTAGCTATTACTGGCTAATTGGATTCAAAATTATTTTGGTAGCCTACAAGTACTTACATCTGTAAAATTCTGTCGAAGTCTTATATTCAGGAATTTTTCACAAAGGCACCAACGTTTCTTGCCTTCAGAAGTGTATTCCCTGCAATATGAAAAAGCACAGTATTAAAACACACTGTAGAAACCAACTGACATAGCTACCACATACCAGTGCTAATGTGGGTATCCACACTAACATTGGATGTCAGCTCCGAATGCTGAATGTTGAAATTAAAAATGATTTGGGTACTTACATCTGTAAAGTTGTCCATTTTAGAAGTGCTTTGTCTTCAGGAGGCTATTCCAATTCGATGAGTTTTCACATTGGCACAGTTGACAGTTGACAGTCCGATGAGGAGAAAACTTCAGACTCTCAGACGCTAACGTTAGCCACACTGCACTTCATAACTGACTTAAGTTGACATAGAAATATACACGGGTAGACTAGGTTTAGGTGAGCAGTAATATGACAGAATTTTGAATTTTAGGTTTCTTATAATGTAAGGTTACCCGAAAATCCTCCTTCTTTTTGCTATGTTGCTGCTGCAGCCAAAGCAGCTCTACACTACTACAGTTTTGTGATTTCCAACTACGGAGAGACAGGAGTGCCAAAAAGCATTAAAAAGTGGTGCCTTACTGTAATTTCTTTAAAAAACTAATGAAACTCAGTGACTTACTGTAAATTCAAAAAATGAACAAAACGGTCAACCAAAAATTCCCAGAATGCAATGGCAATTACAGTAATTTACCACAAGACTAATTTAAAGTATTTTACTGTTTGATATGTAGTAAAATACTGTAGAAATTACAGAAAAGTCTAACAGTGTAGTTAAGTTATTGTAGCACCAACTGTCATAACATGACGCACACAGACACACCAACACTGAACAGTTCACATAGGGCCATTTCAAGGTACTTAGGGGACCCCAAGCAAACAGGGCATGGGGGCCCTCCATCTCCCATAACACCTACATAAACCACATTGTTATAATCTTCAAGCAACTTTCATTAATATAATTATATGTGTTGAAGTTACAGTGTTCTAACTCAAATTTTATTGAAAAACACAACTAAACTATTCAAATGATATTTAAAAACAGTGATTCTTGGGGGCCCCTTTCAGCCTTTATGCTATTCAGTGTTTTAGTGTTGGCTGGCCCTGAGTTATCGAGGGACAAATAGCCTCAGTGCTACAATATGATCAAAAGTAGGCTACAGAGGTAAACAAATTATCCAAACTCAGAACACAGATTGCAATATAGGAATGGAGTAATATCGGCTAAAGCATGGTCAAAGGGGTGGTAAAGATCAAAGGCACATTTCAGTCGAGGTCTTGGTAAGTGTGTGGTTATTGCTTTCATTCAGGGCCATCGCAACAAGGCAAGGCAAGTTTATTTATATGGTGAATTTCATACACAAAGGCAATTCAATGTGCTGCAACAGGACAGGCAAACCAGGCAATTGCCTGGGGCCCCAGGTTGAAAGAGGCCCCCAAGAATCACTGCTTTATCATTTTAGTAGTTTAGTTGGTGGTGTTTTTCAATAAAATGAAAGAGTTAGACAATTGTAAGTTGAACACAAATAATTATCTTAATGAAAGTTGCTTGAAGATTATAACAATGTGGTTAATGTAGATGTGTATGGGAGGTGAAGCCCTGTTTGCTTGGGGCCCCCTAAGTACCTTGAAACGGCTCTGCTTTCATTTGTTATTTGTAAAGCTTTGTTTGACCGACTTTTCCCAAGACAAATGAGGCAAGCCCTGTACCTTGACCTACATTTTATACTGCCGATGGGCGGCACTTGAGCGACTGTTTGTCTTGCTAGACAACTGTGATTAATGACATGGGCGTGTAGGATATGACCAAGCACTGATTCCCTGTTCACATACGATAGTTTAGAAATGTAGGCCACTGATTCCCTGTTTATATAGGGTAGTTTATCGATAAAAATTTGAAATGCTATTTGGTCATATTCTCGTTTTTGGGTAGTAGTTATCAAGAAATACATTTCTGTATTTCCTGGAAGCAGAGTTTGAGTTCAAAACAGATGACATGGTGAGCAGTCATTGCATCTGGACTATCGTGCTGTTCGGCTCGTTTATGGAATGTGTTTGGACTTCACAGGCTGCACTTCCCGAATGTAAGTAAACAGAATGATAACTCACCATAGATAAGGATGTTTGAGTTATGCATAGTCAGACTTAGAATGAGGTGTATTCAATATGTCTTTATACGGCAGTGCAACTTGTAGTTGTGTAAACCAGTCTGTTACAACAGCACAAACTCAAGTAGTAAGAAAACTTTTTGTATTATTGTAAATCACTTAGGCTAGAAACAGCTAGAAATAAACAGCTTCTTTTCAAAATAAAATGCTAAAAAAATATAATGTCAGGCTCAGGGTAAATGTCCAATGTAAACTTTGGTTCAGGTTTCACAGTAATAATAAACTCTCTCTCTCTCTCTCTCTCTCTCTCTCTCTCCCCCTTCCTCTCTCAGCCCTCATTGTGACACCAATGCAAACAAAGACTCGGGTAAATACTGTTGACATTTCTATGCATGTTGTCATTTGTATGTGTATTCTCTCTCTCTCTCTCTCTCTCTCTCTCTCTCTCTCTCTCTCTCTCTCTCTCTCTCTCTACACACACACACACACACACAGACACACTTCAATTAGTAGGAACTAGGCAATAAAGCATACCTGGGCAAGCTAAGGCCTGGGGGCCACATGCGGCCCGTTAAGCTATTTCATTCGGCCCGTGGAGCCTTCCCAAAACAGAATAATTTCTCATTTAACCAAGGTGACTTAGATTATAGGCCTGATTTATCAAATGTGTTGTATTAATGGGATACAAATCCATCCCTTTTAACCCTGCATGTTAACATGTCCTCTGAAGAAACTGGTTTGAAACTCTCCAATTTACCGCCATCAACCCCCATCAACCAGTTGACTGTTAACACACCCGGCCCGTTAGTCAATATCTAAAACCCAGTGTGGCCCATTGGCCAAAATAATTGCCCACCCCTGCAATAAAGGAATAGCATAAATTATCAATAGCCTAACAATCATGTAACATCAGAGGTAATCATCTAATTACAACATTTTTAACAGCATAACTTGTGGTTAAAATGTGAATTACATTAGAAGTTCAGATTTTAAATGTTTGTAGGTATGCTTTTGCATTTAACAATATGTACCGATTCAAATAAAGAGCTATATATAATAGTTTAAACATGACAAATACTGTCACCAAACCCCCTGTATGCCATGGTGTTTTTGTTTACACACAAACACACTCTGTCTTTCCAAATCTCCATAGGTGGTGCTTAGTGTGGAAGACGGGAATAATGAACCTCCAGTGTTCAATCCTAAAAAGTACACAGCCGAGATCCTCAATGAGGTGGTGGCCGGGTATCCAGTTCTGCAAGTCAAGGTCGTAGAGTAAAAGATCATCTGCATACAACAATTTCAGTTTTATAAATACATTAGAAATGTGATTTGTAAGAAGTATAGATTTGATTAAACAGATGTATTCAACATATTTACCTTTCCTTATCCACTGATTTCCACCTTCCCAGACTACAGACCCTGATGTGGGGGACACATATAATAATAATATATTATCTATTCTCTTTGTTAATATAATAATAAAACACAATATACTGTATAGCGTTAGATCATTTGTAGGTGTTTTGTTGTTTTAATTGATTTTTTTTCTTCTGCATAAAGTAACTTTGCTTGTCTATATCCCCACACCTCTAGGCCTCAGACCCTGACACAGTGCAGTACTCTCTGGTGGAGCCCAGCTCCATGTTTACAGTGAAGCCCTCTAGTGGTCAGGTGTATGTAGTGACAGTGGCAGGTGAGAGTGGGAAGAAGAATCTGCAGGTGAAGGCTGAGGACCAGGGAGGACTATATGACACAGCAACAGTGGAGGTGAGTGAGACTTGCCATAAAGGACAAATACAGACGGTGAATCAGAACCAGTATATCAGCATGTGCAAAAATTATTAGAGGCTTTACAGACTTAACTTCACAAGTAAAACCGCAAACATTTTTCTTTATTACTTCCACCAAGAAGGTTATGTTTCGGACAACATGTATATTGGGACAAGTAAGAACTGATTCGATTTCGGTGGCGATCTGTGATCCAGAACACAATCTGGAAATTATATTGTGTCTGTGACCACATTGCCTGGCGGAGGTCTGCGCTCTCTGAGCGCATTTCTAGTGTTTATTTACAATTCATTCAAACAATCCATTTGTTTTCTTTTTTATTTATATCAAGTTTCCTCTTTTTCCAGGTGACTATAACAGACAGCAGCTGCAGCTCTGTGACTATTTCCCTCAATCAGCCGTTTGATTCAGTCATTTACCTGATTCTTCCCGTGGAGGAGTGAGTAACTTTTGGTTAATTTATAAAGAGTTAAGCAACTTTTTTCAGTTGTTGTCTTTGATAGTAGCCTGGGCCTGCCCATACATCCTGTTGCTGCATGAAATTTCATGGTGAAGCCAGTATGGTCAAAATCAGGACCCGAAACGAGTAAGCTGGGTTTACGTTGATTCTGTCCAGATTGTTATGTCTGGGCATTAGGGCCACAGCTCTCTTCACAATGGCCCTCTTTCACTCAACAAACACACACACACACACACACAACTAACATATGACAAACGATTACGAAAGTCTAAAATTATAGAAAACTCTCTCTCTCTCTCTCTCTCTCTCTCTCTCTCTCTCTCTCTCTCTCTCTCTCATACTATTGTATTGAAGTTCTCTTGATGTACTTTCTATGAAACTCACTCTCACATGCTATCGAACTCACACACCATGTCATGCACACATTCAGTAAACAAACACCTAACTGCAGTTATAGTTATTTCAGTCCTGCACTCACACTTTCACTCTGTCTAATGTTTAGGGTCTTCCAAAAAGTCCTTGGGATGAATCTGAAGGTCATTAATGTCACAGGCAGCAATGCCAAGGCTCTCATTAGAGTCATCGCCAAGGAAACCAGTGGAGGCATAGCTACAGCTGAGCACCTCAAATCGTAAGATTTACCGTTTGTTGATAATTTTTGTAAAAGTTTATTCTGTATATTGAATTTTATGTGTGACCCAATGATGGTGTGTGTGTGTGTGTGTGTGTGTTTGTTTGTGTGTGTGTGTGTGTGTGTGTGTGTGTGTGTGTGTGTTTGGCTTTCCTTAGTAAACTGATGCTCAAAAAGGAGATGGTTCAATCAAAGCTTGCTGCAGTCTTTGAATCTGATGTGGACTTTGACATTATAGAAAATGATTCCGACACAAATATGATCATTGTCCCAGGAGTAGTGATACCTGTGTTATTGCTTGTCATCGGTGCAATGCTAGCAGTATTTTGGTAAGTCTAACATTTTACCATCAACATGACAACAAAATGATAGAATACACCAGTTGGAATGCAAATTGGCTAATTAAATAATTTGTATTAACTATATTAGACTGGATACTGTGCTTTACATTTACTTGTATACATTTAGCAGACACTTTTATCCAAAGTGACTCACACACACCCCCTCTCCCACCCCCTCTTTCTCTCTTCTCAGGAGAATAAAAAGGCATGAGGTGTACAGAAGGTATTGTAATAATATACAATATTGTATATGTTGCAGCCTATGCTATAGTTTCGTAATTAATTAAGTATATATTGTAAAGATATTGTATAGCCTATGTTATGATTTCGTAAATTAATTGATCAAGTATTGTATGCAAATAATCTGCAGTGATCTAACAAAATCAATTTTTTACCTCTCACATAGGGCAAGCAACTTTTCCCTTGATGATCAAGCATACCTGATGGATTGACACCGTACAAACTAGATGTACTTAAGGGAATGTGATGGTAGGACAGTGGTATAGCGTAGGGTTAATGAACCCGGCTTGCATGTTGGCCTCAGGGGCGCTGCTAGAAATTTTGGGCCCTATGACAAAAAATATTTTTTTGGGGGGCCTCTCAAATATTGATTTTAATATTACATTTTCTCTGGGTCCCCCTGTGCAGGGCCTTTAGAATTTTTTTGGGCCTCTCAAATATTGATTTTGATATTAATTTTTTTTCTCTGGGCCCCCCTGTCTGTGCTGGGCCCTTAGAATCATCCTAACTCCCCAAACCCTGCGGCGCCCCTGGTTGGTCTGTAAATTGTTGTTTTGAACAGAACCTGTGTACGACGAGCCAGAGCACTCCCTATTAACGCCATTCCACCAATTCCAAGTGCAGGCCCGCTAGGGGGTGATCGCGAGTCTGTGGAACCTATCTTAAATTCATCTAGGAGATACTGGACTTTTTTTTTTAAGAGAAATTGGAATTTAAGCAAAACACATGTTGACCAGATTGTAAAATGTGATGATAGGGCAGTCTGGACTATTGTGCTGTGCTGTACTGTTTTCTGTCAGTTATATACTGTATGAGATGTGTGATACTGTAAACAAAGAAAGAAAACAATAAAATACCAAGTTCCAAGAAGTGTGTATTTGTGTGTTTAATATCCGTGATTAGTTCTAATACTTTATACAGTGACTTTCTGCAAAGGTATGATGGAAATGTTAATTTGGTATTTCCTCACACTGGCAGTTAGCGGATGGGCCAACTAGGCACAAAGGACCATAAGCCTAAGGGGGCCCATTACAGATGTCCTTACAGTAAATCTATGGATGCCCATTGCCCTTTACAGATGTCCTTACAGTAAAACTATGGATGCCTATCATTGAAACAGGGCAATTTCTCATTAATCAATAATTGTGAGGAAAGTCTAACAAGAATAAAACATGTAACCACATTAAGGTGTGCAAATGTTATACTTTCAAGATTGCAATGAAGTGTTGCGCCCTTCTTCCAGAAGAATCCCCCCAACACACACCCCACATGGACCCACACACACACACACATAAGTGCCATAAGACAGCTGAATTTAATTGCAATAGAATATAAGTGAATTGCATTAACCACTCCATTTATCCTCTTTACATACTGTCGCAATGCATCTCTATGCCCCCCCCCCCCAAAAAAAAAACAACAACAACAAAAAACAACACTCACACTGCGCTCTCCCCTACTGAATTATCTGCATTTTATCACATACCCTTCCAACTTGAAAGTCAGCCTACAGTGTAGTAAAAACGTCATAAAATTTGTCCTGAAATAGCCCCTTGTAAAGATATCATATCAATCAGGACTCTTGTTTACCGTAACTTCGCCTTAATCCCAGATTGCCTACTTCCTTATTCTCTGAAGTGATTCAAAGAGTCTGTCTTGACTGAGACGTGAAAATATGCCTTATTTTCCATCTCTTTTTGATTTTGGGTAGCAATTTTAAAGAACACCTACATCAGTATTTTCTTTCTTTTTTGTAAGAGAAATTGGAACAAAAGACATGTTGACCAGACGTTGGATTTGGACTATTGTGCTTTTGAGTTGTTGGTTTACGGACGCCATTTGCCTGTTTCACAGACAGCGGTTATCTCTTCCCGCAGGTAGGTAAATAGCATGGAATAGCTCAATTTTTATTTCACACAATGAGTAATATGTAGGGGTGTTACAAATTATAAGTAGGCCATACATTTTTACTCACTTTATTCAATGTTTCCAGATACATTATATGGGTCAGAGTGAAGTGACCTGGGGTTCGTTTCCCAAATCACTGCGAGCTATTTACAAGCTAACTGGTTCCTACGATGTTGGTAGGCACCAGTTAGCTTGTAAGTAGCTATAGCGATTTGGGAAACTCACCCCTGGTTATTAGTTCCTTAGTGAATCCAGTGCAGAACAGATTTGGAAATTGGAAATTTGTTAAATCGTTTTCATTCCTGGACTAATTTAGTCGTCAAATTAACACACAAATCCAAAGAAAAAACATTGTAATTTTACCTCTGCCAAGGAGGTTGTTTTCACCAGCGTCTGTGTGTCTGGACAAAGCAAAAATATTGTATTGTTTGTACCAGTGTATTAACAACTTAGTAACACACTGCATATTAGAATTGTGTTTCTTTTTCTCTGTGTTACTGCAGATACAGTGATAGACTGCGAAACTCCAAAGTCCATTGATCTGGCAAATAATGAGAATTTTGAAGGTAAAACAGACATGAAACACCATTCCCTCATCACTTTGTTGATGTTTAGTAAAATAATATCAATTACCAAAAGACATGTCAGAGAGACAGCTACTTTCTCTACCTTAATTTTGATCAATATTGATATTCAAAAATAAAAATAAGGCAATGTCATCCATAAAATTATTCTTAAATTGTGACAGGCACAGTGGAATCTGTGACTGTCAGGCAACGAGTTAAGCTTTTTCTAGAGTCACCATCATGTCCAGACTGTTTATCACTGAACTACACCGTTGGAGATCAAAAAGCTTTAGTGATCACAAAGAAACCTCTGGATGCAGAAGCTTTCAAAGAGGTATGCTTATATTCTCAAAGGCCCTGATCTTCACTGAAATAATGGAAATACTGTATGTGATCTGGTTTATTGTTATTGTCCCATAATGACTTTGCTAACACCCCAATTTTCTTCCTAAGCCCAATCAACCTTCCTCAAGTCTCTCATACATCATTAGATGTGAAAATGGGGTAAGTTCAAATCAACCATTTCTACATTACATGGGGTTAGGATTAAGATTTTCACTCTACCACCAACCCATGTGCCTGCACACACACACACACACACACACACACACACACACACACACACACACACACACACATTTTGCTTATTCACTTACATTAGTTTAAAGTTTAAACCAAAAGATAATATATATGGGCAATTCCACGAAAAAGTAAACCTCACCTTAAAACTTTAAGTCTCACCTACATGGACATACAAATTCTTTCAGAAAACTTCCAATACAAAAAAGTATTGTCTCGATGTAAATATTCAACGGAGCAAGTTTCGAAAGGATATCTGTTTGTTAAAATTTTTACCCTATTCAGCTATAATGTAAGTCTATGGAGGGGCTTATAATGGGCATAAGTGGGTGATAACACACACAAAGCTGTAATGCTATCAGTTATTTTTCATTGTTATATTACTATTTCTCTTGTTACAGGTTAAAATCCACCATTCACAATTGTTTTGTATCGTTTTGGAGGGTTTTTCCAGACGTCACGTCCATAACGTCACATCCATAACGCCATGTCTCCCAATGAAAACCAACTTTTTTTACATTTACATTTGAAATTAAGTCTTTCTCTGTCTTTACTGAGGTGTCCTGTTTGGTATGAATGTAGTAATATTTACATTTCTCTAGAAATTTCACACACTTCACAGCAAAAACTACGCTCTCTCAAAAGTTTGTCCGTTTTTCGTCACATCCATAACGCAAACTGAAAGGCTCATATTCTTATGATGCAAATCATGATATTAATTTTTTCTGTTTGCCTGTATTCAGCCATGGAGTTTGCAGAAGAATATGAAAAAAAATTGTGAAATACTGCTAGGTTTGCGGAGGTTATCTGGCCTTTTGTTCATCAATAATGCACGAAAATGTCACGTCCATAACGCTGGAATTGCCCATATTTATATATTTGTTTGGTGCAGTTCACTTCTGCAAGTGTAAGTGCACCAGACTTTGTAAATAAAATCAGGTGAGGCAAGTTCAGTAAGTCATTGGACACATATTTGAGGCAGGGGAAAAAGCTCAGAGTGAATGCAAATATAGGCTGTTACGACCTGGCTCAGGGCCGCAACATAAAGGGGGAGGCGGACAACAAAAGTAAAGGTTAACCAAATAAATATTTATTAAAAGTAATCAGCAATCAATAAATAACAAGAATGTCTAAAAACCAATGTCTAGGGGAAAATAAGAGATGTATGCTCGTGTGTGTGTGTAAGCATGTCTGCCAGAGTCAGTATTATGTCCAAAAGGAGAGGGAAAGTGCAAGTGGGAGAAAGATCACCGTAATGCCTGCAACAGAAAATGTGCCCGTTCCCAAAAGCCAAAAAAAAGAGAGTCCCAGAGTCAAAAGAATCAAGAGGGAAGACAACCCCTTAAATTAAACATAATCAGCTGTGCCCAATTAGCCAATTAGGCCAGACAGGAGAGCTTGGCCTTGGCATTTCCCATGCCAGGCCTGAAGAGGGCACAGGGGGTCGTAACAAGGCATAATCATGGAAATGTTCCCTGGGCCTACTGTACTACAGCTTGTTATATGTGCAGCTGTCAGTGTTTTGATGTCAACTCGACAACTTCCCATCACAGCAAGAAAAAAAAAACGTCCCGGTTTCATCAGTCTAGAGATGCATTCATACCCGACATCAAAAATGTGATTTAGTGTGCTGAAGCTTATAGCAGAAAAGAAATTGTTACATGTTTTTAGGTGACAATGTTTTTAGGTGAGATCAAGGTTGGGCTGCCATCACACCTCAAATGCATCAAGATCAGAAAAGAGCAAAGGGAGAGAGCCACGTTGGGTTACTTGTTCTGAGAAAATGTCTAGTTCTCTTTGAAAACAGAAATAACACCAATAATTTGTTTGTTTGTGTAGGTCACAAATGATCGAACTCTGGAATTGTATGACCTCAATGACAATCGACCAGAGTTTGAAAATGTTGTATACATAGCCAATGTACCAGAGGTAAGGCAAAAGATTTAACATGGGGTCATTTTCAATCTCATTCTCAATTCTCAAGTATTGTTCATTCATTCATTATTTTGTTTCAAAACCAAACCAATATATTATTATTATTATTATTATTATTATTATTATTATTATTACAAGCTGTTTATAATTTAACGATAAGTTGACGATAATTTGCATTTTGGAAATAACCTGCCCATGGCGCTATAATAATAATAATAATAATAATAATAATAATAATAATAATAATAATAATAATAAACATTTAATTAATTTCTCCATGGACAACAGGCTACACCAGTTAACACATTGGTAACTCAAGTCAAAGCATTTGATGCAGATGTCAACCCTCACTATAATAGCTTTAGCTACAGTATTGAGGTATGTTGCATTTATTCAAGTTTGTAGTTATTCTTCAAAGAAAGTTGTGCAGTTGTATGTTCCTATAACTTGATATTGATTCTTTACTTTTCACATTCATAAAGCCGGCAACAACAACATTTGAAATCCAACCAAATGGATCAATCATCTTGAAGGAGCAGTTGAACTACAAAGTGAAAAAAGTGTATAATTTAACAGTGAAAGCCAAGGTAAATAAAGTTCAATATTTTTGTGTTGTTCAGACCAATTAATCTAATAAATATTATATGAATAATGATATAGTTCAATAATTTTGTCACTTACTCTTAAATATGTGTGTTATAGGATCAATCTCCCGAATCAGGTGAAGCTACTTTACTTGTTAATGTGTTGGAAACACTGAAGCCTCACTTTGAACATGACCTTTATGAAGCCGTGATACCTGAGAAGATGGTATGTCTGCACTCTTATTTCATTAATCCGCTATGATCCTGAAATTCTAATACACCTACTTTCCTGACATTTTTGTCTTGTATTGTGTCAGTTTGTTGGGACTTTGTTGACTAACCGTGTTATTTTCCAAGGTGGGTCCACTTCAATCGATTGATCCAGGCTCGATAAAGGCAGAAGCTGAAGATCAAATTATTATTTACGACATCAGTAAAGGTAAAAACAACATAGGCCTACTGCTACAATTCATACTGTTACTAAAATTGCAGACTGGCAGCTATATCTGAACTGTACGCAGCCCAAAGTACTCTTTTGCTATTTGTACCAAATTTTGTTGTTTCTTCTGAAAGCCCTTTGTAACCTTGAGAAACATATACAGGCAGTGTTACTCACCTAGGTCAAACTCTCACTAGAAACAAGGTTTTCGGTTTGTTTATATCGCAGTGCAACATTTTGCGAGCTATAATCAAATAGTGGATACCATTACGTTTAGTTGCTTATAAGTCCACTCAATAGGTTTGTTTCACACGTAATATGAACCACGTTTTTCAAAAACGAGATGCTTTGTTTTTAAACAAATTTTCCAGGTAACTCGCCGTTTTTGTTAACTGTCAATCAATGGTACTATATCTTCCATTCTGAAAATTAATTTATCTCCGTACTTGCCCACATTACATTGCAAGTTGTCACACACCTGATGTCTATATCTTGCCATGATACAAAAGACCCACTAACCTTTGTGCAGATAGACTGGAATTGTGTCTCAGACCAGGCAAGGGCCTGTATTACATCTTTTAGATATTGGCCTATATTTAGGAAAGACAACATCCAATGCAATTGTTTTTGTTGTTCTTTTTTTAACGTGTTCATTCCATGTCTCTCAGTATCTCCTGCAGAGTATTTGGGACATTTTGCTATTGACCATGAAAGTGGAGTCATCACTGTAGAAAAGGAACTGGATAAAGAGACAGCCAGCACAATTAACATAACCATAATGGTAAGAGTATTATAATTGTTATTTAGACTGTTACAGGGTAGCCTGGCGAATGCCAAACTAAAATCACAAGTGATATTTAGTCTGGGGACCTACCTATTGCATTTCTCGTAGCGGAAGCATCATTTACAATTGTCCATAGCCGTTTATTGGGCGCTACGAATGTCTATCATAGCGTCTGTACATACCTCGGAGCCAATACCAGAGCCATCACGTGACGTAAAATGCAATCCAGGGCCGTACAAATCCCTTTTTGTTCTGCGATTGGATACCGAAACCAGGCGAGAAAAACAGCCATGGTCACCATGCTCCTCTGCAGAGTGAAATGAAATAAGCGTGCAAAGGAGCATGGGAATTAGTTACAGGGTACATTAAAGGAGAAATCCGGGCAAAAATGACCCAAAACTCTATTTTCTGTGGTCAAGGCGAGCTGTCAGTGAAAAAAAACCCGACAAAATTGATCTTGCCTACCCCAAGTTATGCTCCTGTCCGATTTTGCATCCCAGCGGCTGTAACGGGGCAAGTTGGAAACACGCCTATTTTGCTTCTTAAAATGTTCGAAATTCAATTTCAAGTGCATGGCCATGTTAACATAGCACTTCGAAGCGAACACAGTTGATATGAGTGTAGTAGGTGACCTAGAAATGCTAAAAAGTTGAGCTAATTCACTCAGTCTACATACCTCTGTTGAGTTCCTGATTCCAGCGAAGCCCACAAAAGTCGACCGTCGAGCTCGACACAATCCAATATTCCAAAACGTGATTTTCCACCAAAAAAACGATTCTCATGAATTAATGTGATCATGTTCATATAGTAATGACCATGTAGCTACATAGCTTAGCCGTAATATGAGCAAAACATTGCAAGCACTTGTTGCAGCTCTGCGCATGCTCATGGGTAACGTGCAATAGCCAGTGGAAAGTTCCGGCAACACAGCTGAGTTGATAGAAGCAGAGGAAGCAACAAGGATATTTTTTTCTGGACATTATTTGTTGAAATGGATAGTTCATCCGAATCACTGGAAGTTACACGGGATTCAAGGAGGCAGAGGACATTTTCTAGTAATAATAATAATTTAGCTCTTGCCTTATGTTATTATTTCTGTCTTGCAAAAATTGTATAGCCATTTCTAGGAATGTATATAGTTCAGATATCTGTAAGGAAAAAGTAGTAATATGTAAATTACACAACTGAAGTTGAATAAGTAAATAATAGGAATAAATCACCCAGGCAGTTCTATAATGAAAATATAATATTTGTCTTATGGTGGTTTTATAATATAAAAGTCAACACTCCATTTGTGCTTTTGTGTCTTTACTTGAGCCAAAACAAGGAAATTACAACATGAAAATGTCAAATAAATCAATACAAACTATGTACAGTGCTATTTGTGGTTTGATGGTGCCACAAAATCCAAAGTGCAGGAAGATGAATTGGTTCGAGACGCCTAGACCATGCTCATGTAACGAGACCTGGCTTGACCAACTAGTTCACTCATATCCGGTCGTGGAACTGGAGCTATGTTGCGAAGCAGTCTTCGCCTTCTTGGTTGCCGACGGGGTATGGTCTCTGAGAAGACTATGGTCCTGTCTTCTCTCCTCCTCAAGACATCTTCCATCAGGTCATTGCGGAAAACCTGAGTTGAGCGTTCATACATGGGCTTGGCAACCCATTGCTTGGACTGCCGGGAGTAAACTGCTTTGTGCTGTGGTTGTCCTGATAAAAATAAACAACTGTTTAGTTCAGCATCAATAACATAGAATAACTTACAATGTAGTATGCAATGAACATAGTCTTCTTTTGAAAGAAATATTTAGCAAATAAATACAAGCATATAAAATACTCTATCATACCAAACAGTCATAATCCTAAGCAGAACATTGTTTTGTATCATACCTTGTTGTGTTGTGGCCTGTGGTCTGCCAAGGTTACTGTTGTGATCCATTACAGCAAGTTGTGTGCGAGCCCTCATGCTGTCATAACCAAAGTGCAGTCGTTTTTCTGCATACTTTAGCATAACTGCATGGAAGACTTCCAGAGATCCTGTGTAAAAGGAAACACACACAAACATACATATTTTATACCATGTCCTCTTAGAAACAATATAAATACTGTTTGTGATAGTTATGTAGTGTCTAGGAGGTTTTTGTGTTTCTTTGAAATGGTCCAGTGTGATTGCTACTAGAGATTAGCTCTGATGATAAAGCTACCAACCTTCGCAGCAATGTACATTTTGTCATGTCTAGACACAAATTACATTTAAACACTTACCAGTGTGTTTGAAGAGTGCCATCTGTCTCAAATCTCTGAGGAGATTGCTGTCCGTCACCACACCCTTCAGTGACAGGAAAGCGGATGAATCTGGCTTCAGCCACTTCTTCCGCCTTTGATTTTCTTCTGTCAGTACTGAGTGACCACAGGTGCGCTGAACGTCATTCTCTTCCCATCTATGTACACCACGTATATGATGGAGAAGGGCAGTCCATCTTTTTACACAGTCCTAGGCAAAAAAGACACAAAAAAGGAAATACTGTATGAAGTGGGGACAACAGCTTGTGGATGTGTTATTTCAATGTCATTACACAGATAGAGATGTGGGGTAGGTGCTAAGTGAATATCGGACACATCTCTTTATTGTTACCTCTTTGTCACCTTTACTTGTCCAACATGACCAGTACAGATGGTTGGTTATTGCCCTGATTCAAGGCCGTAGGTCTTCGTTCTCCTTCTTGTTGGATAGGGTCACAAGTTTCTTCTTCAGACCTAGAGAAAACATCAATCAAGGATGTACAGGGCAGGGAGTTAGCTACATATCAAGTGAACAGAGAAGACCCAATCATAGTGGTTTTGAAACTGCAGCAGTTTCTTTTCCTGATAAAACACTTACTCTTACTGACATGCCAAGGGTCAAGTTCATGCCGTATGCTCTGGTAGTTGTCTCTCATGAGTTTTTGGATGGATGGTGATCTGTCTGTGGTCATCACTCCAATTTGCACTCCTCTCTCAAGCAGCGTCGTCCTCAAAAGAGTATGTACAGTATTTGGCACTGAAACCTTTTGACGTAACAACATTACAAAGTGGTCATGATTAGGTGTTTTGTGAAAACTAAGTACTGAACTGCACAACTCATTTTATGTTTAGAATTTGGAGCATGATGCTTACCTGGGCTGTCACACCTTGCATCACCACAGAGTTCAACTTTTTGTCCAGAGTTGGAAAGCTGGATGAGGCGGTCCATTATTCGCTCATGCTGTGTTTGGTATGCATTTTGAATAACTGGTATGAGGTAGGTGGATTGAACAGCAAAAAACTGGGTCTTCATTGGAATTGGTATGTGTAGAAGTTCTGCCCAGTCCTTTATGGTGGTGTGTGTGGTGCCGGTGAAGACGGTGGCTGCACTGATAAGTAGATTGTTTTCAGCAATTCCTCTTATGCAGTTCCACTGAATTCTGATTTGGCTGGAATGAGTGATGATTCTTTTGTCCTCAACTGGAGAGCCACATGTTCTGCAGAGAGAAAATAGGTCTAGTAGTTTTGACTCGTTGACAAGCCATTTTTTTTCAGACCACCCCTTTCCATTTCCATTAGCTGAGAGAGAACCAGATGCAGACTCTTGGCAAGATCGCGGGGAGTCACTTGACGGTGCAAAACTGCTGTCCAACGGATCCAATAACGCCATCTCCCCAAAGCTTGTGCTCATCTCCAACATCTCAGAATGTTCTGTGCCTCCCTATTGGATAATTCACATAGATTTTGAGGTCATTTAAACATGGATGATATTTATACAGTAAAATGTATTGTCAATACAAACACCTTAGAACTGAGATGTTGTACTCACTTGTGAAACATCCGCACCGGTTATATGGGGATCAGTCAAAGACGTAGAAGACCCAGCACTACACTGTTCCTAAAAATTGAAAAAAATTGCAGGTCATAGGAGAACATCTAGGCCTACACCCCAAGGCTGATTCTGACTTTTCCATCATACAACATTAGGATTTATTACATATCAAGCTAACAGTTGTGCAAAAGCATGTAAGGTAATACATTCTACTTACTTTTGACACATCCTCACTAACACCGCAGGGGATAGTCACAGATGGACTAGATGCAGATGCAGACAGCTCCTACAATAATAACAATAAAAGTGATGCTTGAAAAGTCCATCCACATTTCAAACATGATGAGGTTTTCAAGGCTTGACTACATAATAACAACAGTGTCAGAAAGAGTGTAGGCCTCTATTGAAAAAGTATACTCACTTGTCCACTGGCTGTGTGAGGGACATTGTATGATGATGAGGTACCGGAAGTAGATGCAGTGGCAGCCCGGTCCTTCAATTCAGAAAAGATATTTCACTTGTAATAACAACAGTATTCTACAATAGTGTCTGATTTTTAAAATACAGTTTCAAAAAGCATACATAATTGAAAGAACTCACTAATTGTTGCCATAAAGCAGGTCGAGCAAGATATGTGCCAGATAATGAAGCCCTTTTAGGATATTGTTGGGTTGTCTGTGGACTTGATAGTAAGATGTTGAAACTATAGGGCTGGCCAGACTTGAGTGAGTGAGTTGAGTGAGTCTTCTTCGGAGTTGACTGTGGCACTGCAGCTAATTCGTTGTCTATCCCACTGGATGATGTCCCCTAGAGTATAAAGAAGAAATAACTGTAACCAGACTAAAAAGGCCCAAGCAGTGACATCGACAGTCCATTTTCGATGCAACAGCTATGGTAGTGCTATGTGCACTTCGCCTGCACTGTTAGCAATAAGACTCCCCTCCCCCAACACCTCACATCTAGCATAGCCTATCACTATCTGTACTACAACAGGGTTGAACATCGAGTATTCTCTTCTAAACAATATTTTCAATATCAAAGCAGACCGTACACATAAGAAATTCAATCGATGAAATGGAAACAAATAATTGATATGATAATAATTGAAAAAGCTCCATAAGCATAGGGTTACATGTAAGAGGCTATTCGAATCTTGCCTCGAAGATAATAACGTGAAAAAGAAATGATATTACCTCCAAACTGTCCATAGCTGTCCTTTTTTGTTTCGGAATGGCATTTGCCTTCAGATACCGGTGCTTATCACTCTTTTTGGTGAAGTCTTCATCATCAAAATGATCACTGCAGACACGGTAGTCTCTCTCCCGTAATGTGTGCAAGGGTGTTTGCACATCAAGTTGCAGTGCAACCAGCCATCACTGCAAAGTCTCTCTGTTGCGTAGAGGCAGACGATGAAAACTCAAGCACAGATACCTCTTAATTTTGTTGTCGCAATTTGGAAAGGCACAAACTCGAACCATCTTCTCCGATATTCCTCAAGGTCCAACTCCAAGCTAGTTGTGTGCCACCTGTTCGACCACTACTCTCTCTGATCTTGCCGAAACTACCACCTGGCTCAGCCAATAGCGTAGGCTACCCATGAGCATGCGCGAGAACTCCAGCTGCAAGAAGTTGTGTTTGCAATGTTTTGCTCATGTTACGGCTAAGCTATGTAGCTACATGGTCATTACTATATGAACATGATCACATTAATTCACGACAATCGTTTTTTTGGTGGAAAATCACGTTTTGGAATATTGGATTGTATCGAGCTCGACGGTCGACTTTTGTGGGCTTCGCTGGAATCAGGAACTCAACAGAGGTATGTAGACTGAGTGAATTAGCTCAACTTTTTAGCATTTCTAGGTCACCTACTACGCTCATATCAACTGTGTTCGCTTCGAAGTGCTATGTTAACATGGCCATGCACTTGAAATTGAATTTCGAACATTTTAAGAGGTAAAATAGGCGTGTTTCCAACTTGCCCCGTTACAGCCGCTGGGATGCAAAATCGGACAGGAGCATAACTTGGGGTAGGCAAGATCAATTTTTGTCGGGTTTTTTTCACTGACAGCTCGCCTTGACCACAGAAAATAGAGTTTTGGGTCATTTTTGCCCGGATTTCTCCTTTAAGCCAACACAAGACAATGTTAAGTATTATTTCAACAGTCAAGACTTTCTTTTTTTGTGATTCTCTCCAGGCTTCGTTTAAGGATAACAGCTTGGAAACAGCATATGCCTTGGTAACAAACTTTTACCACTGATACTGTATCATATTTTCTGCAACAGTACCCTAAATATTCCATAAAGTATATCCATGTCTGACTGGATCATTCACTCTCTCTCTCTCTCTCTCTCTCTCTCTCTCTCTGTTTCTTCCTGTCAGTCCTCTCTCCTTATTCCTGATAGTTGCAGTCCAGCCAGAATATTAATAGAGTTCAGTTGCAGCCCACAAGTAGTGTTTATATTGGCATTTCAAGTAGTATTAGTATTGTATTATTACAAGTTGTTTCATTGTCAAGGCCTCATTTGTATTCTGAAATGCATTGTGACAAAGTGAGAAATAAAACAAGGATATGTATAGGAGATACTTTTGAAAGATACATATGTTTTGCACATGATTGCAGTACCAATTTTGGCCACAATCTTACACAATGCTCTTTACAGTAAAAGCAGTGTGCATAATGTTTGACGAAAGCCAACACAAGACATGATAAGTTATATTATTTCAACAGTCAAGACTTTAACTTTTTGTGATTCTCTCCAGGCTTCACTTAAGGATGACAGCTTGGAAAAAGCACATGCCTTGGTAGGCTTTTTTTACCACTTGTAATGGAAAAATGTCATACTGTATCATATTTTCTGCAACAATACCCTAACTATTCCATAAAGTACATCCATGTCTGTCTGGATTATTCACTCTCTGTCCTCTCTCCTTGTTCCTGTAGGTGGAGGTTCGAGTGATAGACAGGAACAGGGCTCCTGTGTTCATTGAGAAAGTCTACAGTGCTGAGATCTTCAGTGTGGTTACAGCTGGATATCCTGTTGTGGAAGTCAAGGTCATTTCCAGCAATACACATTCTACACAAAGAAATATCATCACCTTCTGAAAACATTTCCTGTTTTTTGTTTGTTTATTTATTTATTTATTTATTTATTTATTTTTTGCATGTTTATGGTTTGGTGCATATCCAATATGTTAATATCAGTAATAGTAATTAATTTGTTCTAGTGAGTGGTGTTTCAGATTGTGCAATTCCTTCATTTTCAGATATAACATATTCAGGAATAGAATATGTGACATCCCTACAGCATAGCCATGCAGTGTGTAGTCACTGCAGACAGTTTATAATTTATGGGGACTGTAAAACAAATATCTACCATATTATTTCAGTTCAGTATTGTGTGTAGTGTACAAAAGACTCATAATGTTATAAAAATTAACATTCTCACCAAACTGTCCTCTCAATTTATTTTCTCTCTCCAGGCCTTAGACCCTGATGTTGGGGACACACTGCAGTACTCTCTAGTGGAGCCCAGCTCCATGTTTGCAGTGGAACCCTCTAGTGGTCAGGTGTATGTTGTGTCAGTGACAGGTGAGAGTGGGGAAAAGTCTCTGCAGGTGAAGGCAACAGACCCAGGTGAACTCTACGACGTAACAACAGTGGAGGTGAAGAGAGATGGGTGGAATATTTTTTAATATTCAGAAAGGCTAATAAGTGCTCATGTTCTTGTTCAGATACAGTACTTCTAACCGACTTTTGTTTCCCTTTATTACTCAAAGGTGACTGTAAAGTACTGCAACCAGAAAAATGTTGTAAAAATTTCTCTCAACATGCCAGTTGCCAGTGTGGAGAACAATTCTGTGAAGTTGAAGGGGTAATTATCAGGCTAATTTATGGCCTGTTTCAGCTTATTGCTCATTCATACAGTTGTCAATGGGCCTCATTCCTCAATAAATTCATACTAATTATCTTAAATTTGTTCGTAATGTCCCATGAAAAAGCCTATATTTGTGAATAAAGGAAAAATCCGGAAAAATACTGTTTTATAGTGCCAAGCGCTATTGATAACCTCCTCAATCACTGGATTTCATGCAAGGCAGACTGAGATAACGAAACGGCAGCTAACAGTAACAGAATGGGGCATTTCAAAACGAAAGCAAATCAATTAGGACTCATTCAGTTAGTGTTAGCTGCCGTTTTCCCAAACTCTACGATGCACAAAATTCATTGAGGTGGCTTTCAGTAGCGCTTAGCAGTATAAAACAGCAGGGCTAGGTGTTGATTCACTCTGGATTATACCTTTAAAAACTGTGTAAGTGGGATTTAACTTAAGAACAAACTTCTTCATAGTGGTTGGTGAATTAGGTCCATTGTTTTCACATGTGTAGTGATTGGATTCATACTTGTGTTTTTTTTTTCATCTCTCCATCACAGGGCTCTTGAGACAGCAATGAGCTGCTCTGTCTTTATCGTAGACATCGGGGCAATGAGTAGATCCTCCGCTCATCATCAGACATACGTCGACTTCATCGCACATCAGGGAAATATGATCATGTCCAGATATGATGTTGAGAGGTAAAATATATTAACTGCATTTAAAACTCTACACATTCACACATTACTTATGTATATTCAGTGTTCCCATCTCGTCCTCATTTGTGATATAATTTGTTGCTGTCCATGTTCTTGTTGTTACCATGTACCTCGTTTTGGTCTATGTCTATTCTGTGTTGTAATTTATTCTGTGTTTAATGTGCTGCAGAACAGGAACCTGGTGTAAACCAAGTCAGGCCCATTTTAAAATGTAACTGTCATGTTACTTTTAAAATTTTCCTGTATAAAAAATGTAAAAAAAAAAAAAAAAAAAAACTCACCAGCTGCATGGCTGACTGTAACCCCAGTCATGCTCTTTTGTTTGTTTGTTTGTTCTCTTTGTTATTCCAATCCACTGCGTGCTCAAAATATTCTGCACGTCTCAGACAAATTCTACGTCTCAGACTACACTGGCTGCTGTTGTCACTGAAAGTCACATTAGAATGTTAGTTAGCATAATCTTAAATGAATTAGATGTTTACCGTGAGAGTTTTGACATAGAGACATAGTGGTTCTGTTCGACTATGTCTGTCAGACTAATATGACTATGTCTGTCAGCTAATAACCCAAATGCATGATTGTTTGTTATTGGTAATTTTCTTTTACAGTGAGTTTTATTCAGCCAATGTAACCGGATGTACATCTAAATCAGCTGTATTAAAATGTTTCTGTGGAAGGATTTTGTATCTCTTAGCCTAAAATAGCCGGCCCATAATACTACTGTTCATCCATATTGATGGTCTGGAAGTACTTTTAACCTGTAGCGATAGGGCAGGGCGAGTGCACAGGTTTGAAACGATTGGACAGCTCGCCCAATTAGCCTCGATTGGCCGGTTGTTTGTTAATAGACTAAACCCTCCCCAGAAGACCATCTCCAGACCATAAATACGGATGGGTGGGCTATGTCAGGTTATGTATCTCTCTCTGTCCCTGACATATTATTGGCTGACTGTTCTCTACTGTAGGATACTGAAGAGTGAGAGGGAGCAGATTCTGACTGAACTCCAGGCTGTGTTTGGTCCTGATGTGGATTTTGAAATAGAGGGAGATAAACGTCCTCCATGGACCTCCATCATTGGAATTCTTCTGGGAGCGTTGGCTGTTCTATCATGCATTAGCCTGGTTGTCTTGGGAGTCACGTAAGTGGATTATCACCATAACAGGGACATATATGTACAATATTAATTTAGCCTAATTTTCAACTTTATCAGATCAAAAATTCTGTATGATCTATAAAGTTCATTTTATAAACTAAAATGGAGTTGTCTTTGTTATTTCTTTCACAGGCGTGGCAGGCGCAAGCCAGGGTAAGACTGAAACATGAACCATCTATAATGTAGGGACCCTTGGAAAATGTGACCCTGCACCGCGAAATCAGTCGCATTGGCATTTTTTTCAAAATTAAGTTATTACATTCACGTGAAAGGCAAGAAAATAACCTTTCAAATGATACCACTATCGATACAATTGGCCAACAAATGACCGTGTTCAAAGTGTTACAATGTTGTCAGAAAAGTCAGAAGAAATGAAAAGCGGAGAAAAACAACGCTGAAGTTTATTGTGGCAAGGGAGTTCTTAGGCTAGCTATTTTGAACATTATGCTATCAGTGAACTCCGCTAAATGAATTCTGCTATTAGTCCAACCAAACCAGTTAACTGATATCAAGCCTACTTATCTAACATGCAACCAAGGCAGGAATACCCCTATTTGGGGACTTTACGTGAAATATGGATATAACATGGATATAACTTGAAGTTCACCATAAAGTTAAGAGCCAGTGGATGGTTTGATGTTTTGCTATGAAGTAGGCTAGGCTACGCAACGATGCAATGTGTGGATGCAGCTGTTACTATGGGATTTAAGGTCATCATGTCCCTCATCTGAGAGATATCCTTGAAGGAGAAAAATCAGCAGACAGTTAATACTTGGTTTGTGCCGTTTATAGCACTACTTAACGCTTAACAGCTTATTAAACTTCCAGTTATGCCAACTAGCTGCGCCAACTTTAGAACCCGTCTGACTAGCCAGCTTCCAACTCGGTCAGATTCTCCACCCGACATTAGCTTCATCTAGAGGGATTTTTTGGACCCTAACACAATCTGCAAGTTACTTATAGCCTAGTTTATAAAAATGGAAAAGCCCTTTACATTCAGATAATTATTATCTATGACGAATGTTCACCTGCCCTGCTGTAGTTTACTGTACAAACCAATTAGCACTATAAATCTATGACAATCTATAAGTTAGTACAATGCTAAATGGATACACCTTCTCAACAAACACATTTTTAATCCATTTGAGGTATGAATTTCAGCATAATTTAACTACAATCTGAAAGGGTAGACTTTATACTGTCAAATTATGCTGAAATGTGAAATTCGACTTTTTTGGTGCAAGCATTCCATTTTTAGAATTTTCTCAGAAACGAAGCTTGCGCCATTTTCGTGCTGCAGAGTCACATATTAGCTTATTTTACTAAATATTGAAATCAATTTACTGAATGATAACAGTGGCCGATTTCAGAAAACAACTTTATACTTTAGACTTTGTATGGTTTATATGGTGGTAATGGTATATTGAAGTATAGAAAATGGTGCTCATGTTTATTAAATTAGGAACGACTCCTCTGGAACCAGTGAAGAGTAAGAGGGACACATGTTCTATCTTTATTGCATGCTGAATTAGCCATTTTGATTGTTATTTAAAGGAATAGTCCACCTCTCTATGAAATTGGGTTATTCACCGTTTTACCTGGAGTTACACAAAGGGATAAAAGCATTTTGGTCTCAGTGCTTGCATTTTCCTAGTCTGGCAATCCCAATTTTAGCTTTAGCTTAGCATAGGCACTGGAATGTAATGTTGCCAAAGAGTTGCTATTTGGCTACTTTACATTCCAGTGCCTATGCTAAACCATGGCTAAAAAAAAGATTAGAGAAATGCATATGCACTGAGGGCGAAATGCTTTTACCCACATATGTAACATCAGGTAAGGGGGTGAATAGCCCAATTTCATAAAAGGGTGGAGTATTCCTTTAAAAAAGCACCATATTCCAACACTATTATCTGTTTATTTTCCTAGGAGAAGAGACTCTATGGAAGACAAGCCTACATTCTGGACCACAGAAGTACAGTGGACTCGCCATCTAAATACAGCAAGAATACAGCCTCAGCCTTCACATTATCTGAATTACTCGGGCAGACCTTACCGCTAGATCATGTAGTCTGAGAGAGAGAGCGAGAGCGAGAAAAGAGGGTCTGTCTGCTTGTTCCCTGTGCAGGTTACTCAATTTCAAATTTGAAATAAATTTAATAATAAATTGGAGTCATTTTAAGACAATTATTTAAGTCATTTAACATCTGGACGTGTTGTGTGTGATTTAAAGAAACATTATGAGGAATGCTGTGACTTGTTAGGCTGGCGAATGCCAAACTAAAATCACGAGTGAAATGAAATAAGTGTGCAAAGGAGCATGGGAACTCCAAGGCTAGTAACTTGTAGTCCTACAGATGAAGAGCTCATTTTTACTTAATATTCTCAATTCTACTTAATATGTACTAAATCATAACAGTGGGCGATTTAAGAAAACAAGTGTGCAGTCATTTTAAGCCAATTATTGAAGTCATTTAATATCTGGACGTGTTGTGTGTGATTTAAAGAAACATTATGAGGAATGCTGTGACTTGTAGTCCTACAGATGCAAAAGCTCAGATGCAAAAACCTGAAATATTCAAAAATTCAATTCAATTCAATTTGTAGAGTACTCAAATACAGTACATTGTCTCGCTGTTACAGACAGTACGGGGAGCATCCATGAGTAACAGGGGCAAGGCTCCCTTCTCTTTACTAATAATTCATTTTCAGGAAGAAACTTGGGCAGATCCGCACCTCATGGACTCGGCCTACCTGCCAAGGGCCTAATAGAGTATCCGTACAGTCGGTAGTCTGATAACATAGATTGACCATGAATGAAAATCAACTTTTAATCAAGGTTTAAAGATGACATAGAATGGATTAATTGAGTATTGTACCTTGTTCACTGATGTTAAAAATACAACTTAAAACTTTAACTTAAACTTAAAATACAATATATTCAATTGTATTTTGTCAAAAAAGATCAAGTGATATTTTACAAGCCTAGTTAACACCTCATATTTAAGATGTATATTGGAATGGGTTTTTGCCTAAACAACGCCTCACTCTGGCCACCTTAATTGAACTGCAATGGTTTTGTGCTATTTGACATCATTTGTAGGCTTTGTTCTAATTCACCCATCATTTAATGGCTATTTCTAAATGTAGGATTTCCATATGAAAGAGGGCAGAACCATGTCTCGTGTTCATGATAGCTCTTTGGCCATCCACAATCTCTCTTAATTCATCAAAACCAATGTAAAAGTGGTTTTCCATTCTATGTCTCCTTTAAGTAATACTTTCCAGGAAATCTCTATCGCACTGCAATTTAAAGATTTTTATCAGGTACAAACAAATCAGGAATTCAATTTTATTCAATTTTATTCTGGGTGCACTCTAATGTTGAACAGTAAGCACTATGCAACATGTTGTAATCCAGACATACAGTATGTAACACTAAATAAAAGCCTTAACATGTCAGTGTGTTTTGTATTGTTTACATACAGTATACGATTGAGCTCACTTATTCTTGTACTAACTAATTTAGTACTGAATGAACTGTTCAAAGTTCTCTAATAGCATTTAGCCTGAAATGTACCAGAGCTCCCTTTTAAAACGTCTGCCACCATTTCTTTATAGGCACGCACCACACAGTGGATGGTTTTATAGATAGATAGATAGATAGATATATGCTTTATTGTCCCACAGGGAAATTTGATTTTGGGTTGGGTTTTGGTATGTCTCAGGTCACTTTTTTGGTTGCTGAAAACATGGCTGTTGCACTGCAGCATAAACCATAATGAATGTGGAGGGAGTTTAAAAGGATTTTGGCAGCAGTCAATATTGAATAATATGTGATGGTTAAACCTGGAAAAACTCAATATAAAAAGTAACTAACCCAACACTGACTGTGCAGCCATTGGCCTTGGGTTAGAGAAATGGAGGTGGGCAACGCCCGGTGCTCTACACTTTATTTATTTATGGCTTATTTGATAGGGACAGAAACAATACACATAGACAAAACAGTACACATATAGTGGAACAGCCTATCACATGCTTGTAACAAAAGATGGTAATTGTCAACACTTGTCCCTAGGAGGACTTTGAAAAAAAAAAAAAAAACATTGAGCAGGAAGGACTTTAAGTTTTTTTTTTTTAGTAATGTAGAGGGGAAAAGGCTTTAGACAATTACCCCATTTCCTGACGTTAATTTGCTCTGTGTTATGAAATTAAAGGACATAGATTCTTTGAAAGAAAGGCCTAATTCAAAGGACAGAGATTCTATGAGGAAAAACATGATTTTAAGGACAGAGATTCTTTGAGAGACAGGCCTAATTTAAAGGACAAAACGTTTGTGTAACGTTATGTGTAACATTTTTAATGTTCAATATCAAAATCTGCTTTACCTGTTGACAAGCTTGTCCTTTCTCGGAAATATTAACCACCACAATTAATTCCGTGTGTCCGTATTGGCTTGACATTTAGCATTTGCACGCACATTAACTGGGGTATACTCTCCATGTATTGCTGCCATCTTGGAATACGGAAGCTGAAAACGGTCATATTGTTCGCGGTTTGGCTATAGACTGACAATAGACCGACATCCACATGCAGGCTACCGTAGCTGTAATATGTCATTTAAAATGCTTTGCGCTTAATTTTTCTCAAAGGCTACACATTGGGGCTTTAATTTCAGTTACAGGAGCTGACTAAAAATGTAGTCACTGAAGCCCCTCATTTTGCACTTTCTATACTGCTTGATTCATTCCAAAACCATTTTTAATACACTTGCTATGTTTACACTGTGTATGTGTTTATGCGAATATTATAGCCTACAAAATGCGGCTACAAGGGGTGTGTGCTTAACTATACTTAAGGGACCCCTTGCCATCAAAGGAATGTGGTCTGGCATTCCCAACACTTTGTCCAAGACAATTCACATTCCTTTCAAGTGTTGTTCCGTGGTGGTGGAATGAACTAAGTTCTACCAGAGGGGTGTTCCATGATGGTGGAATGAACTACTAAGCTCTACCAGAGGGGTGTTTGAAACTCTTGAAGACCCACCTCCTTTTCTGCTTATCTCCGACGTCAACAAAAATCCTTACATATACTTGGATAAACCACTTGTCCGTCATCCTATTTCAACCACTTAAATCGAAACCGACCAAATGCATCCCGTGATCCCACGCGATTTCTAGTTTTTCACCTGTTCCAAACAAACATAAATGCTAGAATCTGTGGCATAGTTGCCCACATTGCATGACTATTTCAGCTAGGTTACTAAAGGTGAAGAGTAGTTACTTGCTGCCTCTGCATTCTACCAAGGTTAATAATTAAGCTTGTTGGTACACGTTGCTCTGACTGGCAATAAAGACATAAACCCTCTTTGAAAGCATTGCGGGACTAACCGTCTAACTAACCGTCTGTCTTAATTGTGGATTAAAAGGTGTCCTTTAAGTATTTAATGGTGCAAGACTGTCACAGAGCATCAGACGTGACTGTTGTCTCGGAAAAATGGGGATTTCTCTCTATGTCTGGATTGTGATCCTCTCAACTTGTTTGGTTACAGACTTCAGCCACAGTCTCCCAGTTGGTGAGTATACAGACAACATGAAACAAATATATTATTTTTTCACTGGTTTTATTTGCCTTTACAAACCATTCGGATTACTGTCATGTTTTCATTTACCTGTTTTCACATCCGTAAAAAAAGTATGTTAAAGAGACTTTAAAGGGGTCATGCTTTTTTCAAGCTAACTTTTTTAGCTCTATTTTTCAGAACAGGCTGTTTCTCATGGCGGCGTGCACCAGGTAACTACACACCTGCAGCCAACACATTGGAGATTTCCCCTGTAGCCTATGACAGTCAGGCCACCCAATTGATCAATTCCATTGTTCTCAGTGTCAAAGTGTCTGCCAACTTGTCTCTCTTTATTTTTGCAATTATCCATTCTCATTGCCCTCAGCTGCTTACATGGCTGCCAATGTTGTCGGACCGTACCCACTTTACCCTGTGACATATGTAGTTAGGAAAATTCTAAACAGATGATTTGAGCAGTTGAACAGTTTCTAACAGTGTAAATGGGCTATTTTAAAAGTAATTTAACGATAAGACTATTAAGCTGCAAAGTTAATTTAAAATACGTTTGTAGCGCACCCTCAGATTAATCTAGATCTACAGTAAACATAAAACGTAATTCAAACTATATGTATATTTGAATAGGTGGAAATTAATACCCCACCTGTGTTTGAGGCGAATTTCTACAAAGCTGAAATCTTTGATGATGAGCCATATAAGTCTCCCGTGGTACAAGTCAAGGTAACATTATACTGCATCTTTACCGTAGTTTTTCAATATTCTACTGCATCTTTACCGTAGTTTATTAGTTTGAATATACCTGCGAAGACCATTGTTGTATGAAAAATCAAGTTTCAAGTTTCCCTTATTGTAATTTAATCAAGGTTTCAAGTTCCCCATTGTAATTTTCCACTGTAAGGCCATGCTTTGGTCAGACACCTTTTTGTTAGTCTTTTAGTTGTTCTGAGGACAGCTGTGTTTGATCAATCAACATGATTTGCAAAGTGTTTTACATACAAATGGTCTGGGTCTGGGGGGCTGGTAGAGTGTGACTTTAAAAGTTTGTGTGAGCTGTGGATCTGGGAGTCAGTCTGAGCAAGCGAGCTTAGCTGATCTCCCGGTGTGCACACTGTATTAAATGTTCTTTTACCGTGATCAGTTCGAACCGTCTCCATAATTATCAGGATATAAAAATGTATCCAACATTTGGCGACGAGGATGGGATCGGCTCTTGTTTTCTGTACTGCGGAGGAGAAGACGGCGTCGAGGAAGACTGATTTTTCCAGTTGCAGGAGAAGGCCAAAAGCGCGCATAAAATCAATCTAACGGCACCTGCACCTGACGACGTCGGATCCCCTGCAGAACAGACACAGACGCCGGAGCAGATGTGGAGAGGTCGACTGAATCTGGTAAGAACGCTGAATTTTCACATGTAACTCTTGTGCTATAATTCAAAAAAAGGCCTGTACCCTATTCTTAGAAGAATAGAGGAAGTTTTGGTAAAATCCTATCCCTCCGATAGATGCCTGTCTGATTGGTGTTTCCTCAGGCAGAGGTCCCGCATAAGTGTGTTTCCTTATGGCGGTTTAGGCTATTTCGCAAGTGGGCGTGATTAACAAGACACGCAAGTTTTTTTTGAAAAGTATTTTCATATGTCAAGGTGTAAACTAATAATGGACAGGTTAATTACTTGATTAATCTGATTCCTCGTCTTGAAATAGAATTTGCTTGAGGGAAAAATGTTGCTGGTTTTTGTTTGTTAACCTGTTTTGAAATGAGTCTGGTTGCATAGTGGTGTTTCCCTGTGTAGCGGTTTGTCCCTATCCTTCTGATAGATGCCTGACTGGGGTGTTTCCTCAGGCAGAGGTTAAAGTTCCTGCATAGTGGTGTTTCCCTGTGTAGCGGTTTGTCCCTATCCTTCTGATAGATGCCTGACTGAGGTGTTTCCTCAGGCAGAGGTTAAAGTTCCTGCATAGTGGTGTTTCCCTGTGTAGTGGTTTTGTTGTACACGGTGTTTCCTGTACATGGGTCCTGCTGTAGGCGTCGGTTTATAGAAACTGGCAGAATACAGTGGATGCCTGCAATAATCTTGTTAATTAATAGTAGTTAACGCTTTATTGTGGTAGTCTGCGTGTGTGTTTCCTCGCGGAGGTTGGGTGCCTTTGTCGTTGAGTTTCCTTCATCGTGTGACCCAGGGCCTACTCTATAGAGAGTGGAAGTACGCGTATAATCAATAATCATTGTTTAATAAGTGCCACCAGCGTAATTGGTGAGTTATTTAAGGAAGCCAGCATTATTGGCTATGACCGAATTATAACCAGTGTGGTTGTGCGCGCACGTGTGTGAGAGAGAGTTGTTTTTAAGTTTTAGTTGTCTCTTGCTGGGCTGAGCTAATGTCTGTGTGTGTTTGTGACCCAGCCTTGAGAAGCTGCGTGTGTGTGTGTGTAAGTGTGAAAAAGCACTTTACTGTTGACGTGTGAAGAGACAAAGGGGTGTCTCTTTGTGTGTGTTTTGTTTGTCTCAAAGACGTCAAAAAGTTTTTACTGAGTTTGCCGCAATGCTCATATTCATTTTCTGGTGGAATATGCGTCAGGTAATTGATAATAAAAACATAAGGGGACCATGGAGTTATGAGAATAGTATAAGTACTGTGCATAGCAGTGGCAAATTATTAATAGCGGGAATGGATAGAGAGCCTATAGCTAACTCCTATAGGAGATTGACAGCATAGAATATTTGGGAAATGCATGATGGTTACATAGGGTTATGTGTGCGTATGGATAAATGAAAGACTAAGTGTGAAGGACAAAATGGTCAGGGATATATTTTTCCTTGTAAAGAAAATTTGAGCATAGAAGGGCAAAGTTAAGTAGGGACAATGAATTTAAAGAATGTTGAGCATGTGGGGCAGGATTGAAGGCTATTGTTTTGTTTTTTTTATTTTATTTGAAAAAAAAAAAAAAAAAAAAAACTCCATGCAGAGAGAGAGAAAGAGAACATGGGCTCAATTGAGGATGGAAGTTTAAAAGACTGTCATATGTTACCTCTCACAAGTCATTCTACCCCCTGACAACAATTGCCAGCCATCACATCCCCCAACAAAATACCATTCAGAGAAGCAAGCAGAGTCACACGTGTATTCCTCAGCATGTCAAGCTCTGAATCAAAGAATATGCTGTGGAGTAAGAGACTAATCGATTGCAGTGATTTGGAGTACTGTTTTTCCTACACGAAAAATATAAACCTAAAAATACAATAAAATAGGACTGCAAATCAGCAGATGAACTCCACAGTGCATCAGCAGATGAGTTCCAGGACGCATCACAAGGTTGCCTGTTGAAATGCTAATGAAGAGGAGGGAGGAAGCATGGCTGGGTGCGAGCAACAGGGGGTGGAGATAAGTGAGGTGTCACAAGGTGAGAGGGACGGGCAAGGAGCACAGAAGAATATTTGCAGGGCTACAAGGACAATAACTGCTGGTGTGATTAAGAACAAAGGCCTCACAATGCGCCGGTGTTTACAGCATATCAAAGAAGCAATGTGAACTGTCCTCAGCATATCAAAGGAGTAATGCAAATCATCACCGCCCAAATGCAGGAACTTCTCACCCTCAGCACATGTGACAACACAGCCCAAACTCATACTCTCAGTCTGCAAATGGAGTATTTTATTTTGGTTTTGTTTTTTTATTCATTGTAATTTTATTTTGATATCAGGCATGTTTAAAAAAAAAAAATCACAAGGAAAGTAGGGTGGTTTGCCAGGTGTAAAAGGGTTTTAACAGTACAAGGGTGTAGATCACATCGTTACAGACTGTGTCTGAGCCGTTAAAGGGCAGATATGAAAAGTGCATGAAATAATTTTCACTCTGATTCCATGTTTTTCCCCCAAAAGAATGGGTTGGTTCATACATTCGTTAGTACATTGCATTGCCATTGGCACGGGGCTAGTAGATTATTGGTAGTAGCCTATTTTAGTACCAACCATTGACTGTACCAACCCAAAAGAATAGAACGCCTGGATGAAAAACTGTATTGCGACAAACTCTCTAAAAAACAATTCCGGAATATATATTTGTTTATTAATCAATCCCAAAGTCGACTAAATTTAACAACGTTGGGGTAACTATGCCAACAAAAAAAAAAAGAAATACTTTTGGAACAGCTGGCCGCAAGTATTTAGAAGTTGTTGCCCATGCTAATTCATTAGCATGTGAAGTGTGGGTTTTGTTTTTGTAACCCAAGTCAAAGGACTAACCATGCCGAGTTGTCTCCGCATGTGGTAAATGTGGTGTGAGAAAGTTTTCAGTGTGAATTTAGTGTATATGGTGGAAATGACTGAGATTGGAGTGTGAATGAATGGAACTGATGCAAATAAATGAAATGAATGGCACTGCAGCAAAATTACATGTTACATCTACACTGAATTCAAAAGACATATAGTTTGTTACATGGTACAGCTGCCTACTATACTGAGTGAGAAAGATGCAATGAAAGAACATGTAACAAAAGTTCTTTTGGACAGGGAAGGTTTTGACGCATCTCATTAACACATCTAAGGTTTAAAAGACTGAGCTCTAGTTATCACAGATGTGTAAAACCTACATATCGACTGACTGACATGACGTTTGACTGAATCTGAATTTAGTAGCATGAAATGTATTTTTACTGCATGAAATCTATAACAATAAGTAACTCTGGTATGTTTTAAAATCATCCTACTAACAGCATGGAGTACAAATCACTTCCAAGTTTTTGTGTGTTGCATGAGACTGTTATATGTAATATTTATATGATACATGCATGAAATGACTTCCGCTACTCAACATTTCTGATGCATCTGCCTCTGTATAATGTCTGAGAGGGCCCGCTCAGGCGTTGTGTAGGGCAGAAAAGCATTTTGAAACCCGTTGTTTAGTTGAACTCATAAAATAACTATCCCATATAAACAAGTTTGTGACATAATTTGAGATGCAGGAGTAGCGTCCATGCATTTCATGTAGTGTTACATTCTAACTACTGGTAATAAAGACCTAACAATTTGGGGTGCAGGAGTAGCGCCCATGCACTTCAAGTAGTGTTACATTCTACGTGCTGATAATGGAGATGTTATTATGTGAACAAATAACTTTACTGATAGTAAGTTAATTATTCACAAGGGGGGTATCAGTATCAGTAAATAAATTGCGTATTGGTTATGCATATTTTGGTGCGCGTATTGGTTAATTGGGGTATCAGTGAATAAAATGCGTATTTTGGTATGTGTATTGGTTAATTTGAAACAAGAATTATAACAAATGTGGCATCAGAAAATAATGAATAAAAAAGAAATTTGGTAAAGAAAACAAATTTGACACAAAAGTAATATCAGAATGAAAGTTGGCAAGAAAAGAAATAATCAATTCTGATTCAGGCAGACAAATTTATCACAAATTGGCACACAGAAATGTAAAGAGAAACAAAGTTTTTTAAAACAAGATATGTTGGTAAATGACATTACACAGAAACAATGATTAAAAGATTGTGTTTCCCATTTGTGTTGTGCAAATGCAATGATTTCAGCCAAGCCAATGATCAAAGCCGTTGATCGAACAAATTATCACTCATGGTCTCTTCATAGTGCAAATACTCTCCATTATCAGTCTAAATTAACAAAATGTAACAATGTGACCATAAGTTATATTCGAAAATTGATACTGCTCTGTTTTTTCCTGTTTTTCACAGGTAATAATGCAAATTTACCAAATAAACCAACTTAATGGCCCGTTGAAACGTCATATGGAGAAAGATGACGGCACTAAAGGAGTATGGGACGAGTGGAGGAATGGAGAAATGGAGGCCATAGGAGAAGGAGGCCATGCCATGGAATTGAAGAAGGACAGTCAACATCCACAACAAGGGAAGATGCGCAAAACTGCGTGAAGACATCTGACATCTGGATACGAAGTTCCATGAAAAGACATTTTGATGCAATTGTTGCATTGAAGACAAGATTTAAAAACAATGACAATCCACGCTACATTAATGGTTACAAGATTTAGACACAATGACTATCCACGCAAAATGGTTTAGTTCCTTTTAACAGTGAATTCCAGGACAATTGTTTTTGGTGGACCAGAGGTGACACAAGAAATGTCTTACCAAATAAAGAGAAAATTCTCAAGCACATATATTTCACCACAACCAATTGTACTAACAGGTTTCTGTATTATCCATAAGGTTTTAACAATTGTAATGCTATTTTCAGAAGAGAGTTGTTGTACATTTCCTCATTGAAATTAATTTGTCTGACTATATGAAAACATTAAGTTTTCAGAGGAGGGAATGTTGTATGAAAAATCAAGTTTCAAGTTTCCCTTATTGTAATTTAATCAAGGTTTCAAGTTCCCCATTGTAATTTTCCACTGTAAGGCCATGCTTTGGTCAGACACCTTTTTGTTAGTCTTTTAGTTGTTCTGAGGACAGCTGTGTTTGATCAATCAACATGATTTGCAAAGTGTTTTACATACAAATGGTCTGGGTCTGGGGGGCTGGTAGAGTGTGACTTTAAAAGTTTGTGTGAGCTGTGGATCTGGGAGTCAGTCTGAGCAAGCGAGCTTAGCTGATCTCCCGGTGTGCACACTGTATTAAATGTTCTTTTACCGTGATCAGTTCGAACCGTCTCCATAATTATCAGGATATAAAAATGTATCCAACACCATAGCCTGACATAGCCCGCCCATAATACGGCTCTTCTTCCGTTTTCATGGTCTGGAGATGGTCTTCTCGGGAGGGTTTACATCGGTTGACAGACAACCGGCCATTAAGTGAAGCGGATTAGATGAGTTGTCCAATCGTTTCAAGCCAGAACTGAATGCCCCCCCCCCTCGCTATAATCACGTCAGGTTAAAGAAACCTCCAGACCATGAATACGGATGAACGGCAGTATTATGGGTGGGTATATGTCAGGTTACAAAGTCCATACATGTGCAAAAACCCATTTAACTGCATACATGAACCCATCAACCGACTGCAGTACTTTCTCCCTATAGGCCCATGACCGGGACCCGTATGACTATGTGGTGTATTACAGACTCCATGGCTACACATATTTTGATGTGGATAGAAACACTGGTGTGGTGTATGTAAACAGCAATTCTATACCAAGTCGTTTGTATACAATGAGAATTGAAGCAACGGACAGGCATGGCCTCCGTGACTTTACAAATGTGGAGGTGAGGAACCCCCTTTTTTTTGTACTGCTTGGGTCAAACATTTTCTCATTCAGAAATCTCCTCAATGCAGTGGAGAGTGTCTCTAATTGTTTTGTGTCTCATAGGTGACTGTAAAGAAAAACCACAGGAATACAATCCTCCTTGGAACACTCATACCACTGGCAGTCATTGTTTTGGTTTGTGTTGTTGTGGGTATCGTTTATTTGTAAGTATGGTTTATCCCACAATTTATTCATTTAAAGGAATACTCCACCTTTTATGAAAATTGATTATTCAATCTTTTTGGTCTCAGTGCATGCATTTTCCTTGTCTGGCAACCCCAATTTTGCCTTTTTCTTTGTTTTAGCTTAGCATAGGCACTGGAATGTAAAGTAACCAGATAGCAACTCTTTGGCAACATTACATTCCAGTGCCTATGCTAAACTAAAGCTAAAATTGGGGTTGCCAGACTAGGAAAACACATGCACTGAGACCAAGATCAGTACAATAATGTGACATTTTTTAATATTAATATTTTATAAACATATTGAACATCTGTATTTTTTATTCCCCAAGGAAAAGACACAAGAGGAACACAGGGATTGTTGTCAACACTTAGAGATTATTGTGCAGGATGCTTACATTCGTTGCCAAATCAACACATTTCAGACAAAAATCCCACCTGAACATCTTGGATTTGCTTCAAGCTTTTTGTATGTACAACAGTAAAGACTTAGGACCTATTAAAGGACTAGTACATACAGGATAGAGTTTGTTAGTCACACCTCAGGTTCAGGTTTTATTTGTCATATGCATATTAGTACAGGTACAGTACCACAGCAATGAAATATAGTGTGCCTCGGACAGTTTACAAATCCTTGAAAGTTCGTGGCTAACGAATGGTCTGAAAAGGTAGTGCTCCACTAACACTCCTGTATGTTGGATTGCAAAAGGGCACCAAGAGGTGGGAGGGCCTGGTATTGTATTTGGACGGTGAGGGGGACCCATGGCCACTGATTGTGCACAGGTCCAGAATTTGGGGCTATGCCCTTGCTCACAAAGCAACTCATAGAAGTGTGACTTTCAGTGACAAATAAAATTTTAAATTCATTTTATTTACTTAATTTCCTCAGTCTTTGACGATTGAGAAAAAAAAATATATTTGAATAAGTTAATATTATAAGCTGTATACACACCATATAACACAGGTTTTTGAACTGTGTTTACTTAAAGCACCAATGTGTAACATTTGTGTTGTTCAATATCAAAATCTGCTTTACCTGTTGACAAGCTATTAATTCTGTGTGTCCGTATTAGCTTGAATTTTTGCATTTGCATGCACATTAACTGTGGTAGACTCTCAATGTAAATCCGCCATCTTGGAATACGGAAGCTCAAAACGGTCATATTGTTTGCGTTTTCTCTAAAGACTGACAATAGACCGACATCCGCATGCAGGCTACCGTAGCTATGATACGGAATTTGAAATGCGTTGCTCTTAATTTTTCTCAAAGGCTACACATTGGGGCTTTAAGAAATGTTGTATAGGATTACCAAAAATATGAATATTACATCTTGCGTATATATAATAACCCATGGATTTGAAAAGTATTGCTTAAGTACATCTATTGAACATGATGTTAGCCAATTGTATTGAAGTAATGTATCTCTTTGTTATTGTGATATTTAAGCGACTGAATGACTTCTTACAGTGTTGTTTACTGTTCTTATGATTTCCCCCCTCTTTCTGTCCTTGTTTTCTTGAAATGTCAATGCAAATTAATTACAATAAAACATTATTTTAAAACATGTTATTCAAACGTTTTGTTACTACGAAATACAGAAATTAGAAACTTGAAGCTAGGGCATGTATGACTCCCAGAACTTGTATCACAGTTGTTTACTCAGTTTAAATAAGTATCTTGACTACATACAGACAGCAATTCAGATGTTTTCATTGGTTTCTAGAATTTTTGGTCATTTTCAAATGGGCAGCAATGAGCTAGCCTGACATAGCCCGACCGTAATACTGCTGTTCATCCGTATTCATGGTCTGGAGGTTCTTTAACCTGACGCGATTATACTGCGGAGGGGAGGGCATTCACTCCTGGTTTGAAACGATTGGAAAGCTCGTCTAATCAGCTTCGCTTATTGGCCGGTAGACTCTCTACCGATGTAAACACGCCCCAGAGGACCGTTCCCAGACCATGGATACGGATGAACATTCGTATTATGGGCGGGCTATGTCAGGCTAGCAATGAGCCAGATTAGACCTGTAAAGCAAATTTCAAAATGTCTGGTGGTGAGTGCAGACCAAGAGCGCCCTCTACAGTAATGGAAAATTACTGCATAGGGAATATTGCTCCTCAAGCACTAACACTCATCATCAGACAATCAATCGGGCAGTAGACTAAAGCAGAGAATATTTTACCATGTCTGACAGGCTACAATTATGTTTTTAATCTTTCGGATGAGAAGTTAAACCGAGGTCCTGACTCACAGTGGTCTTAAAAGATCCCACGAGCCTTGTCGCAAAGAGTAGGGGGTTTCCCGGTGTCCTGGCTGAAGTCCCAACCTGGCTCATTCAGTCTGACCCCCTAACCATCCCCCACTGTAATTGGCTTAATCAATAATTCCCTCACTCTCCACCTAATGCTAATGTGTGGTTTCCAATCATAGAAAAAAGTTGTCAAATGTTTTAGAGCCATCTGCATACCATTTCAATATCATTATTGACAATGTTATTGAGGAATTGTACCATCCCTCTCCCTCTCTGATCATTGCTATACTGCAACTTATATGTGGCATAAATCTATAGTACTTGGGGCCAAAGTTGGGGAGTTATGATTTAATTAAATAAGCAAAATTACAATAACCTAGAAATGTTGACATACTCTTACGGCGGCAAATAGATTTGCTCAACCAGTACGTCTTCAGCAAGCCAGAGGTTGATTGGATGACACTGTTGTGTTTCGGGCAGGTTTCCCTGAAAACATTTTACTTTTGAATTGGTGTTTACTTACTTTATCTTTTCCGTTCCTCTGATTGGTCATAGGCTATCCTATTGCGTGCAGAAGTTTGAAAGATAACAGCCGTGCTCCGCCCATGATTGAGTTTGGTCTGTCTATCTATGCCAGACTATGGCTTGTCAGGCTATAATTTTAAAACACAATAAAGGCTTAAAGTGTGGGATTGAAGTGTGGACTATGTTGTGTTGGTCACAGTGCTAATGAGTGGCCGAAATGCTGCTTTCTACCATAAAACATGTGAATGCTGCTGGAGAAAGACTTGGACCAGTTTAAAGCAGAACGTTAGCGCTTACTGGAGGTGGTTTGTGCCTACTACCAAGCAATATGCCCACAGAGCTCAGAAAGGACTCCTCTGAGAAAATGGTGGTTTGGTATTTGTCTAATTGTCAAAGAGCACAGCTTGAACTTTGTTGGTGTTTACATACTCTGCTATGTGCAGAAAGTCAAATAAGCATCTACTCCACAAGAGTTTGTTCTGGGCGGTCATAGAAATGCTGTTGGTACATTTAAATCAAACATATTTCAAATCCACAAGAGTTTGTAAACAATTATATGTGACTGCACCTTTGGCATTTGAACTTAATAATTAACTTGTTGATATGCTAGATCTGTATCAGTGTAAGCCCTTCATTGTGAAGACTTGAGTTGTAAGGACAGTAAGGAGTTGTAAAGACATAAATGTTCTTTGGCCTGTGCTGAAGTCCAGGGAGTGTCAAGTCTCTTCTAATGGAAGGAAACAGTCGAGCAAATCGCAATTCATGATGGGGCTGAGAAAATAGTTTTCCATGATGAGAATTTTAAACAATCCTTAGGCCTATTACAGATTTTAAGCAAAAATGTAACAATTTCTTGTGAAATTTAATGTAGCATTTCATTTAAGCGCTGTAGCTCAGCAGAGAATGGGGATCACTCATCATGATTCTCGTTGCTTGGTTTAGCATTCACAGTCTTCCAGTGGGTAAGTAAAGGGTCATTTCATGTCATTTCACCCAATGCCTCCCGCTTGACCATCTCAGAATTTTCTGAAAAAATTCTAGTAAAAAGATAGCATTTTTAATAGTAAGAAATCCAAAATATTAGCTTCATACGGTCAATAGTTTTTTTCATAAAAATATTTCAAATTACATGCTTTTTGGACACCATAATCTGAAAGGCCATTTTTAAACAGCAATATCTGGAAAACCATCCCACCTATAGCCTTCAAATTTTCTACTGTCAATATGTGGTAGTTATAGCCTCCATACATGGAATATCAGGATTGTAGCTCATGATAGAGGCACTCAAACCTCTACCAAAGTATGGCTTGGCAATATGAAATGGCAACTTTGAAGAGTTGTCAATACCCAAGATTTGGAGATAGAAGATTCATATTTTACAGGAAGTATCTCTGGTAACGGGTTAAACAATCTACAAAAAATGGTCACTCTGAGATGAATAGATCCACAGGTATTAAGCCTCAAATATGAGGAAAAACACGTTTTTGCCCAACTTCAGAGCCATATTCCAAAAACTGAGTTAATGGATCAGGTCCATTTTTTTGTTTTTGAAAGATCAAATTATTGTTAAACTTATATTAAAAAATTGGGAGGGTGTTTTGCCCCATTTCATCACAATTAATTTTCAAACATGGGCTATATGTGGGTGGGTGATTGTTTTTTCCTCTTGATTCCTAGGGGTGTGTCCACCCTATTTCAGAGCCATATTCCAAAAAACTGAGTTAATGGACCAGGTCCATTTTTTTTACTTTGAAAGATCAAATTATTGTGAAACTTATATAAAAACTTTGAGAGGGTGTTATGCCCCATTTTGTCACAATTAATTTTCAAACATGGGGTATATGTTGGGCTGATTGTTTTTTCCTCTTGAACCCTAGGGGTGTGTCCACCCAACTCCAGAGCCATATTCCAAAAATTGACTTATTATAACAGGTCCACACTTACTTAAAAAAAAAAAAAAAAGATGTGTCTAATGACATTGTTTACCTTTACCATGTGTGACTATATTTACATTGCCATGTCAAAGTCAATCAACTTTATGACACATGTTTTGGATACTCCTCCTTTGTGTTTACCTTGGATCTGTCCTTCCCTATATAAGAGCCCAGAAGATTTGTGTGTGTGTGTGTGTGTGTGTGTGTGGATCAGGTTTCACTGAGATTTTGGAAGATGTCCTTCATTCATCATACATTCATCTTTGTTAATTTCTTTTTTTGTTTTTATTAGAAAAGAAATTGACAGGATGTTCTTAAACTGTTATCATTTCAAATACAGATGCTACAATGTGAAGTAATACCTGCATGGTGAGTAAACTCAACCAAATGCAGCAGCAATACAGTATTACATTGCACAACTACATATTTTTTTACTTTCCAGATTCAAATGTAAGACTTCTTTATCTTAAACATTTGCTTGGCTGGTTTAGACAGAGAAGATCTCAGACATAGCATAATTAAATTCATCCAGCCCAACCAAACAGACATGGCTTCTACATCATGGTGGTTGACAGAGACACACCCACAGATACAGCATGTGCGCAATCAAACCGTGATTACCCATACCCCACCACCATAACCAGTCGATTTACATTTATGATTTTTTAAATTTTATTTTCATATTTGTGCTAGTAATTAGTCTTTTGAAGCTCTACAAGCAAAAAGAGTGAAGGTGTAGTCGTCCTGTGATTTTATTGATTTTTTTTTTTGGTAGCATATTGGAAAAACGCTAGAGCCACCCTCATGTAGACAACATGCAAGATCATACAAATGGCTTCTGAATCTAATCTAATTTTGAATTTGTTCTTGATTCTTGATCAACATTGAACTTTTAAGGAAGGATCATATTCACATTGCAGTGCTGTTAGCATTGCAGAAAATGAATAATGATCGTTTGTTTAAAGTGAAGAAATATAGAGATGAAGATTAGCATGGTGATTGTTAATCTCCTAAAACATTGTTGAAGTTCAATGTAATTCTGTAATGAGTGCAACACTCAAAGGAGAGTTCATGTTATTCTTTCAAAAAAAAAAAAATGCATTTCACAAGTTATATCTTTTGTGTTTTTGTGTATTTCGTAAGGACTTTGCTTCATATTCATAAATTCATATTAAAAGATGAAGAGTCAGTAATCAAGAGAGATTTCAGTCATTGTTTTCATAAAATGCAATGCAACTACAATGAGCAAAAAATCTACTGTTGACTGAAAATGTTGATCAAACACCAAGCGCTTTTATTACACGAAATTAAGGTAAAAACATGAATTTGTATGTTTTTCAATGGAGAATAAAAAGGTCAAAACATGACTATAAAGAACTCAACAAGGAAGAGGTGAATCTTTTATCAGACCAATTCACATACAAATACAGCAGTCTCCAAAACACATGGCTATGTAAACATAGTCATAGGTAAACACACCCCTAGGAATCAAGAGGGGAAAAAAACAATCACCCACCCACATATTGCCCATGTTTGAAAACGAATTGTGACAAAATGGGGCAAAACACCCACCCAATTTTTCTTTATATAAGTTTAACAATAATTTTATCTTTCAAAAACAAACAATTGGACCTGATCCATTAACTCAGTTTCTTGGAATATGGCTCTAAAATTGGGTGGACGCACCCCTAGGAATCAAGAGGAAAAAACAATCACCCACCCACATATAGCCCATGTTTGAAAATTAATTGTGACAAAATGGGGCAAAACACCCTTCCAATTTTTTTTATATAAGTTAAACAATAATTTGATCTGTCAAAAACAAAAAAAGGGACCTGATCCATTAACTCAGTTTTTTTAAATATGGCTCTGAATTTGGGCACAAATGTGTTTTTCCCCGTATTTGAGGCATAATACCTGTGGATCCATTCATCTTAGAGTGACCATGTTTTGTAGAGTGTTTGACCTGTTGCCAGATATACTTCCTGTTAAATATAAGTCTTCTATGTCCAAAACTGGGGCCTTGACAACTCTTCAAAGTTACCATCTCATTTTGCCAAGCCATACTTTGGTAGAAGTTTGAGCGCCTGTATCCTAAGTTATGCTTGAGCTACAATCCTGATATTCCATGTCTGGAGGCTAGAACTACCATATATTGACAGTAGAAAATTTGAAGGCTATAGGTGAGACAGTTTTCCAGATATTGCTGTTTAAAACAGCCTTTAGATTATGATGCCAAAAAATGCCCGAAATGCATTCCAAATGAAATATTTCTTATTAAAAAACTATTGAGGTTATGAACCTAATATTTTGGATTATTACTATTAAAAATGGTATCTTTTTAGTAGAATTTTTTCAGTAAATTCTGAGATGGTCAAGCGGGGAATTTTCCAGAATTTGGGTGAATTGACATGAAATGACCCTAAAGTGAACTGTCTTTTAGCCTTTGATCTAATGTTAAAAGGGAACTATGCAACATTTTTAGCTCAATTTACCTTTTATTTAGCAGCTTAAGAGTCATTGCGATGATTCTACAACACTTTTTAGGTTGATTGATGACTGTTCTGCCTCCCTCTAGCTCCTCTGGGCTTAGAAATAGAATATGCAAGACTGGTGCCGTGGACCTGTGACACAGAATTTGGGAGCTGTAGGGGGAGCTCTATTGGTAAAAATGCGAACACAAACCGAGAAAACGAGAGGCGCATAGCAGCCGGTCCTTGGGTCTTTTTCCCAAGCGCATACAGTATATGCTAACTTGGTTGGTATTGAGCCATTATATTGGAAACAACAAGTTGTTAACTGGTTAGTTATGCTTTTGGGAAAAGGACGCCTGCAAGGATAGCTCTGTGGTGAAAGATGTGTGCATAAACCTAGCACAAACCCAAAGCAAAAATCGGTTTTGCATAGTTCCACTTTAATATTAATTGATTGATTAAAGGAACAATAGGCGACTTTCCCCCCACAATTTCAGGTATTCTTTTTATCAGATAATTTGTTATGGTACCATCTCCAAGATCATTTGGGTGTATGGTCATATCAAGTGATGATAAAACTTTTTTCCAACTGCCATCCAGGATATGCACTATGTAGCCCTGGTTGGGGGGTAGGAAATCACCTCGAAATAAAAAACCTTGCGTGACATTGCTAATAAGAGATATGGTTATAGGGGCATTGGGCTGAACGTATGTTAGAGGCTGTTTGATATGTGTGTGTGTGTGTGTGTGTGTGTGTGTGTGTGTGTGTGTGTGTGTGTGTGTGTGTGTGTGTGTGTGTGTGTTGGGAGGGGGGCTGTTGATGGCAGAGAAATGGAGTGGAGGTGGTGGTGATGGGACATGCTGTAAGCATATTCAAGGGACCTGAGTATTGTGCTTTGAGTGTGAGCCAAGGAAGGTGAGGGGAGATGATAGTGACACTGTTGGTGTGTTGTGGCGGGTGAGTGTGTGGTTGAGGGGGTGGGGGGCAGTGTGCAGCAAGTAAGTGAATGAACTTGAAATGGCAAGCATTGTACTGAAAATAATTTTGATATGTCCATGAAGGTCTGAGAAGACCGCTTGCTAAACCTTCCATAAATGTTGAGGTTTATAGTTTATACCTTGAGAATGGGCCTCTCTGTTACCCTTACAAGATTTGGTCATCACATTTTAAAATTTACATGATTGTTACAAATCCAAATTGAACAGAAAATAAGTATGGTAGTTATCATTATGATAAAAAAGCATGAAGTCACACTTCAAAGTTCTAATTAACCATAATTCTCAAGGCAACTTACTAACATCTTTTTCTTTTCTGGCAGAATCACACTAAATACCAACTCCCATGGTAAAAAAAAAATGTATCTGTATCATGTATCATGTATCTGAAAGTACAGCTTACTCAGGTCTGAGAAGTGAAGCTTACTCTTGCATGCCAAGTTGTAGACCTCATTGATACAAGTTCGGCATGTTACTTATGTTTCTTTTGTAGGAACAAAAATCAGTATGGGGTAGTAATGTATACTTGTGATACTGGATAAGTGTTCTTTTTTACAGTGCGTGATAGGGTGTGTGTGTGTGGGGGGGGCTGTGTACAGAAGGACACAGAAGGAAGGGCAATCAAGTCTAAGGTAGAACAAAAGGGATTGAATAAATAAATAAATATAGGGAGATGTAAGAAGTGGGTAAAGTCAGGTGTATATGTGTGCAAGGTGCAGTAGGTCAAGTGTAAGTGTTGTGTGTGTAGTGCAGTGTTAGGATGTGTTCATGTAGCCTGGCGACGCCATCCTACGTACTTCCATTCAATTGATTTTAACTCTGTACAGTAGCCTGGCCCAACCCCCCTAGCTCGCTATCCTCACGGTTTTGCCAATCAGCACACAGTTTAGAGCGATGTCTGAACTTGCCTGTAGTTCAGCAGCTTGTAGTTCAACAGCATAGGAACGTGATCGTTATTGTCCCCCCTACTTTCAAATTACCTTTACAGAATTGGTACATGACCTTAACATTGATAATTTTGAGGGCTTATTGCCACTACGATGTCAAAATAAATCGGAACGAGCCAGCGATCTGTGTCACTACTAAACGCGGAAGTTGGAGGCGTGACAGCCAGTTGAGCGATGCATCATATCCAAACGGGAAACATGTTTCAATTGAATTGTTCCAGACTGTATGACGGAGTCAACAGTCTGCTTATTAGCCAGGTTAGTGCTCATGAGTGATGAGGATTGAATGAGCGCAAAGTCAGTAGGCCTATATATAGTGCGAGTCCAGATAGTAGGATGTGTCAAGATATATATATAGGGTGACCATATTTTCATTTGGGAAAAGCAGGACACCTGGGATGGAGGGGTATGAGATGCGCGCTATGCGCGCCAAAACTTTTTTCAAACATAGAAGATCTATTGAAATAGTAGGCCTATTTGAACTTTTTTTTTCTAACTCCCCCTGCTAATTATGGACTTTGCTAAACTCATTTATTGTATTATATGCATGTCTAGCTGCTATAGAAAAAGGGGAACGTCTGAAATACCCCAGCACCACCTAAATTGGATCAGAGTGCTCCAATTCTGCAATTGGGTGATATAAAACTTCAACATAATCTCACAGAAATCTGTGAAATGAACACAATTTATATAAAAAAAAAGCAATCTGTGGTGGGAGCACACTATTGTAGACTTTATTGGGATGGAAGCAGATATCACACCCACTGAAAGTTAATGAGACAAAGCTTCTTCCCAATACATCACTGAGCAATGCTGAATATGCAGCTGTCTCTTTTCAGGACAGAATTCTTTAGGCTATTCTTGATTTTGTGTCAACAGTGTAACCTGCCACTGATTATGTTTGGAGAAAACATCTTTTATTTTAGTGGGTGAGTTGTGTTTCATTTCACTTCTGTGAGATCAGGTTGAAAACTTATCTCAAAGTTTGCAGGTCTTATAATGTGTGATGATTTTATCAAAATCCCTCTTCTAATGGGTGATCTTTACACTGAAATTGAGCCATCTTATTCTCAAGCAAGTACGTTGTAGCGGACTGCTCCTTTTGCCGCTATGTTAAAAATGAGCAGCGCTACCAAGTTCAATTTAATTACATTTACATTTTCTATTTCATACACTTACACATAAACACACACATATTCATTCATTATCATATTTATTAATATTAAAAATTGAATATAGAGTTCGTTTTTAAGCTATCCAATTAGGGGAGTGGCCGTTCCAAATGTTCCGCCTATATAGGAACAAGCCACGGGCTCAATGGCGGAGAGAAGTCAGTACGAGAAGTCGGGTGAAGGTGTGCGCCCTGAAGCAATTGTTTGTGCTAACGTTATATGTTTAAGAGTCAGTTTCTCTAAGAATCATGCGGGTGGTGATACAAACCCTCTTCATATTCCCTTCAAATTTTGAATACCAGTAGACATGTGCCTAAGAAGGACAAAACTGTATTTTTAAACACTGAGAATGTTCCTAACAAAAGTTAGGGCTTGCCAAAAT
>JAODXP020005523.1:47500-50048 GCA_027497455.2 Sardinella longiceps | reverse complement strand
ATCTCCAATCTGTCTACCCCCCCAAGATTGTTCCCAGTTCCCTTCTGAGTTGCTCCCTCCTCCATCCCTCCATCATCACTGAGAGAGAGAGAGAGCGAGAGAAAGAGAGAGAGAGAGAGAGAGAGAGAGAGAGAGAGAGAGAGAGAGAGAGAGAGAGATGGCCCTGCATTGCGGAGCACATTTGCTAATTAAGCCCCCTAATTAATTCTCATCTACTAATGGCACTTCAATCAAGAGGGAGTGTGTGAGTCTGGCAGAGGTTCAGACCAGTGCTGTTGTCTCAGTATGAGATGCAGTGTGTGTGTGTGTGTGTGTGTGTGTGTGTGTGTGTGTGTGTGTGTGTGTGTGTGTGTGTGTGTGTGTGTTGGGGTGGGGTATTCATAATTGACTTTTTTTTCCTATTTGATCCGGCAAATCATTAACAAACCTTGGGGTTAAGAGGATGTGTGTGTGTGTGTGTGTGTGTGTGTGTGTGTGTGTGTGTGTGTGTGTGTGTGTGTGTGTGTGTGTGTGTGTCAGTGCCTGTCCCAAATGTGGAGGGCCGAGTTAAATGCAAGAGTTTGACTGCCTAGAGGGCACTTTGGCGCCAGCTCCTTTCTTTCTCTCCGTCTCTGTCTCCATCTCTCTCTCCTCTGGGAGTGACTCCATTCACAGACAGGATTAGATTTTTAGATTTCTGTCTGTCCTTGAGTGTGTGTGTGTGTGTGTGTGTGTGTGTGTGTGTGTGTGTGTGTGTGTATGTGTGTGTGTGTGTGTGTGCGCACGCTTGTGTGTGTGTGTGTGTGTGTGTGTGTGTGTGTGTGTGTGTGTGTGTGTCTGTGGTGCCGTCTTGAGTCATCCTCATGGCCTTGACTCCCAGAACGACTCCCGTTTGAAAGAATCCTTCGCCGATCGCAATCCCCAATAAAAAAAATAAAAAAATAAAAAAATCCCATCCTAAAGAGTTTCTAAGCAGCAGACACACACTAAATGGAGCAGTCCCTGCTCAGACTCAAACACTCCATTCCCCCCCCCCCCCCCCATCTACAGTATGAAATAAGCACATTGCCCATATCTTTTAATTACATTGTTTTGGATTCGGCGGAGACAAAGAAAGAACGTGTGGCGACGGCTCGGCGGCGAAGACAATTAATTCACGTCAGCGGGAAACAAAGAAGGAGAAGCTCTTCATTACGTCCCAAACAAAGGCGCTTCGCTCCCATTGATATGCAGATGCAATTTCCGACTTGTCGTGTAATATTCACAAAATGATAATGACGTCGGGGCCTGATGAGGCGGCTTGTCCTGCATTCTCCGCCAAAACAAAAACGATGGCGGACGAGTTGTGGTGATGGACACTTTCTTTTCTTCCGACTTTCTATCTGTCATCCACAGACACACACACACACACACACACACACTTTTTGTCCGATGGGGGAGGTCTCTGTGGCGAATACAGGGGAGACAGCCTTTCCCTTATTGAATTACCAAGAGACAGAGAAACCAGCATCACGCCTATTGGGTATAACATTTGTGTGTGTGTGTGTGTGTGTGTGTGTGTGTGTGTGTGTGTGTGTGTGTGTGTGTGTGTGTGTGTGTGTTCCCACAAGGAACAATACTTAAGCCCTGCCTGATCCATATCTGTTATCTCCATTCCCATTGAGTACAACCAGTTATTCTCCAGATGCCTGCAGCCTAAAGCCACGGCTAAAGCTAAAGCTAATGTGGTTTTACATTAAGATATAATCACATTGGACTGGGACATGTGTTCACTGCACATTAAGCCGAGGAACAAAGATTCAAAGCAGTGGCTACTTATGCTTGGGGCTCATTGGCTCTCCACGACGCAGCTGACCTCATCATGGACATCCTCATCGATGGAGCTGACCGGGGGCGAGTGTGTGTCAAAGAGCGTGTAGAGTGTGTGTGTGGACCATGCGTAACCCCACTGAAGACCCTCTCATCATTGTCCCCTTCACTTACTACATGAACCATCACACACCAACGCATTAGAGTAGATTCAGATGATGTATATGTCTACGCAACAGGCAGCAATGACTCTGTTTAGATCGTTTAAGGAGACACTTCCAACTTCTTCTCAAAGCATCACTAACTAAATGGGGCTGGTAGTAGGCTTGCATGCTTTCACTGTTTATGCTAAAATGCTTATTTGTTTAGTATGCCAAATGATCATGGCACACACAGCATACGCTTGATGGCCATGGTCAGTGTTGGAGAAGTTACTTTTAAAAAGTAACTAATTACTTTACTTTAGTTACTGCTTTGAATTGTAATGACATTACTTTACTCGTTACTAATTTAAAAAAGTAACTTGTTACTTTACTCGTTACTTTACTTTTAGCCCATAACTTGAATGAACTTGCTCTATTTCGCTGGCTATAACGTCATATGTATGTCTCCCTCTGACCCTTTTACAGGCAATGGCAGCCTTCTCGCGCTGAAAGTTTTCATCAATCCAGTGAGCAGTCATTCCGAGATAACTTTTGTTGTTAGCACTCCATATATCTGCCGTTGTAGAAACGAATTCTGTGGTCTCAAATGTCTTTTT
>JAODXP020005523.1:0-2500 GCA_027497455.2 Sardinella longiceps | reverse complement strand
CCGAAAAAAGCCCCATAAAAGAATGTGGGGGAAGAGAGAGACGGAACTCAAAGAACATGGAAACAACAAGGAACGTGGAGAGACGAGATTAGAACATGAACATGGAGACACAAGAACCTAGAACATGAAGTGTGTGAGTAACATGAGTACCTTCACATGCATTCCTGCATGAGAGAATGTGTGACACACAAACAGGTCTCCCTCTGGGGAGCAGACAGACACACACGACACACACACACACACACACACACACACACACACACACACACACACACACACACACACACACACACACACACACACACACACACACACACACACACACACACGCAAAACCACGAACAGTGGTGGGGGAGAAACTGCAGACAGCAACTTAAAAACTAAAACTAAAAAACAAACTAACACACACACGTGTGCCATACACATTCATACATTGGAGTGTGTGTGTATGTGTGTGTGTGTGTGCATCCGTGAGCATTTGTGTGTGTATGTGAGTATGTGTTTTCCAATTCCCCATGGAGCCCAAATGAGAGGGCGGCCTCAAGACGTAGGAAGTTACAAACTTCCCTCCCACTCCATCGGAAGCACACACAGCACTGCTGAGAAACACACAGCCAGCCAGCTTTGAGCTTAGGGACTGGGACACATTACGGGAATGTGTGTGTGTGTGTGTGTGTGTGTGTGTGTGTGTGTGTGTGTGTGTGTGTGTGTGTGTGTGTGTGTGTGTGAGTGTGTAGGAGGTATGAGCAACTTCAGAAAAGTAATGCAGGCAGGAAAATATCATGATGAGTAACAGGTATCTGACTACAAGGCACAGGAATGTGTGTGTGTGTGTGTGAGAGAGAGAGAGAGAGAGAGAGAGAGAGAGAGAGAGAGAGAGAGAGAGAGAGAGAGAGAGAGACGAACAAATGCTATGTGAAGCTGCTGTGAATGTATGGCATCTGTATGAAGACATTGTACCTGGGTGGGTGTGTTTATGGTGAGTAGGTGGAGCCTGCAATGTTCCAATACATCCTGATTGGCTGTAGGATCATTCATATTCATGAGCACAGACCCCCTTGGCCTTTCCAGCCCAGTGAGCTGCAGATATTTCCTGGTGTTCTCTGGACTACACACACACACACACACACACACACACACACACACACACACACACACACACACAGTGTAGAGCCTACTGATATGCCTCTTCATCTACAGACTCTTCATCTATGGACATCTATGGATGAAATCGTACACACACAACACACACACACACACACACACACTTTGCACACACAAACACACACACACACACACACACACACACACGTCTTACTGGGACAAAGATGAAGGGGAACAGACTGACTGTTCACGCTTCCTCCTCAGACACAGGAAGCTCCTGCATTCCGGACAGGAAGGGGTGGAGCCAAACCCTCAGGGACTCCAGCGCTTGTGTGTGTGTGTGTGTGTGTGTGTGTGTGTGTGTGTGTGTGTGTGTGTGTGTGTGTGTGTGTGTGTGTGTGTGTGTGTGTGTGTGTGTGTGTGTATATGTGTGTGTGCGCGCGTGCATGTTCCTACTCTTGGATTATCAAAGCAAAGCTACTGTTATTCCACTTGACTTCTTAGACTAACAAATGTCTTAATCCCTTAGAGTTGCAGCCCAAAGCCTTAAATGAATCAAAGCCGACCAATAATCCTAATCCCTCGCATAAACTCAGTAAAACACAACTCACTTCCACAACACAGAATTTGAGAAGAAGTAGAAGAAGTAGAATATGTAGACTGGTTAAATTGTAACTTTATTTGGTATATACTCTAAGTGTGTTTAGGTGTATATAAGTGTGTTTAGGTGTATATTGGCTGCATGGATGTTGAAATGTTGTGTTGCTTTCAAACGTTTACCCATGCAAGAGTTCGAACCGGAGAAGGATCTGCAAAGTAGGAGGAGACTTACTCACACACAGACCAGGCAAATAACATGGTACGTGTGTGTGTGTGTGTGTGTGTGTGTGTGTGTGTGTGTGTGTGTGTGTGTGTGTGTGTGTGTGTGTGTGTGTGTGTGTGTGTGTGTGTGTGTGTGTGTGTGCGCGCGCGTGTGTGTGTGTGTGTGTGCGTGTGTGTGTGTGTGCGTGTGTGCGTGCATGCGTGTGTGTGTGTGTCTAAACAAGCCAGTTTATTTAAGCACACTGTGGGGTGTAATTGTGGGTTGGAGATAATAGTGTGTATCAAACATGTCTTCTACCAAAGGCTTTCTCTATGCTGTGTGTGTGTGTGTGTGTGTGTGTGTGTGTGTGTGTGTGTGTGTGTGTGTGTGTGTGTGTGTGTGTGTGTGTGTGTGAGTGTGTGAGTGTGTGAGTGATTGTGTGAGTGAGTGTGTGAGTGAGTGTGTGAGTGAGTGTGTGTGTGTGTGCACAAGAGAGAGAGAGTAAGAAGGAACAAGAGTGTGGGCAGTTTGTTCAAGATCAAGTGGCTGTTCATATCTCTGTGTACACCTCTGATAAAGAATGCAAGTGTGTGT
>JAODXP020005522.1:45000-49882 GCA_027497455.2 Sardinella longiceps | reverse complement strand
ACATTATTATTATTATTATTATTATTATTATTATTATTATTATTATTATTATTAAGTGTGGCTACACATTAGGCGAGTTTACATGGACACTTCTAATCTGATTAGAAAGATTCCATGTGCATTCTATAGAACAGTATCCAAGGAGATGCATTCATAAATGCAATCTGAAATGGAATATTGGGTTAAATAATCAGATTAGAAGTGTCCATGAAAACCGGGCTATTCATTTTACAAGAAAATCTAAGATATTTATTTATGGCTCATATAAATTGCAGTGGTAGATAGATGTGTTACATTATATGGCCACATGATGGCAGTGTAATCCACTATATTTCTTCGCAGAATTTCTTGTGTCTGTTAAATCTTTAAGAGCCCTTTTTCCTGACAATGGCCTAGGAGTCTCTTTCACACAGAAACCTAACCAAATAAAAAGACAAATATATTCCCTGAGGATTGGCCTGACAGCACCTGGGCGACATGCAGAACTAGAAAAGATTAATTGTATCAAATTCTATCAGTCTGCAAAACATGAGATTGTGAGTGGGCGTCGTAGTGAGGGGGAAAGAGGGACTGAGTTATTAGGGCCCCAAGAAGGGTGAGGGCCCTTGAGAAGTCTGAAATTGTATTCCAGGCAGTGTGCTGGGCCAATGGCCGCTGCTTGTGTGTGCACAGGGCCCAGAATTTGGTGCTACACCTCTGAATGTGAGCAAGGGAGAGAGAGAGGGTGAGAGCGCGAGAGACAGTGAGGTCATCCTAGTCATACGAGCAGATTAGATTGACACTGACATGCTATGACAGGCAGAAGTAGGGACAACACTATATTTAGATGCCATGGTGAAGGGGTCAGTGCCCGGGGCTCTGTTGCTATGGTGGCCGTGGAATACAGTATGGCAGATCCAACAGGTGACAGGCAAACAGGCTTGTCTAATGCCCATCAACTGTGTCTGACTCCCTCAAAAATGCCACTTCCGAGGATGAATAATTTGCAAGTCCTGGCCATGCTAGATTATATTAGACAAATGATGTTCTCTGTAACACTTAACTAGTAAAAGCATGCGGTAGTGGGTAGCAGTGAGAAGCACCTGGCTAACATGCTAGCATGATGTAAAAATTGTGAGTTTGAATTGCAGCTGCCAGGCACAGTTGTTCCCTTGAGCAAAGCACTTAAAGCAATATACCGGAGTAAGTTTAAGCATAGCCCTGCTGCACGAGCCTTCTAACAGCAATATATTTTGCATGAAATGAAAGATTTTCGAACAGCACAGACATAACACGAACGCGAAACACTTTTACATTGAGTCAATGTAACCTCAGATCTTACTTTCGGTTTCCACACAGTCCTATTGATTCAGTGTAAAGTGCCTGTTCGCTTCTGCTTCAGCGTTCACGTTCGGTCTGTGCTATATAATTTTGTTCCACTCGCTAACTAGCGCATTTAGCAAGCTCTTTCAACAGGGCTATGCTTGAATTCACTGTACTTTAACTGTGGCCAGGTACAGTTCCTCCTTTAGAGCAACAGTGCTGCAGTTGTTGCTCCAGGGACACTAGCCTTGGAGTCTAGTGTCTAATCTAAGTCCATGTGAATTAAAGTGTCTTGTAAATGCAGGCCTAACTGTCTAAGGAACTCATTAGCATATTCCCCCTCAATTTGTCAATCCAGGTGAAGGTATACAGCATGATGAGATGAAAAGAAAACACTGGAGTATTTTACAATATTTATATGTCCATATTTGGACAAAAAGAAATCTAGAAGTCTACATTCTCCAGTTCTCATTTATAAACTATGTTATGGTGAATGTTGAAATTCTTTTATTCCAATTACATTTTGGGAGCTGCTGTGGACATTCATTCATTCTTTTTTTTTTTTTTTAATCTGACATTTTTTTTCTCAGTCATATCAATCACTGATACAGCTACCTTTTAACAAGACTCCATAGAATATAAAATATGTAACATCAGGGGAATAGTGAAATGCATTTGTGTGAGAGATAGAGAGCCAGTGAAAGAAGACAGTGTGTGTGTGTGTGTGTGTGTGTGTGTGTGTGTGTGTGTGTGTGTGTGTGTGTTGTGTGTGTGTGTGTGTGTGTGTGTATGTGTATGCGTGTGTGTGTGTGTGTGTGTGTGTGAGACGAGAGAGAGAGAGAGAGATCCCATTATGTTCCCCCATTGAAATAGAGGTGTCAGTGTGACTGTTCATCCATCTCAGATTTGTGATGAGTGCTTTCTCATTCTGATGGTCAGGGTTGACTGAGCGCTATTGAGGACTCGTTGAGACAGGAATGGAGCTCCCTGACCTCCCCTGATCCCAGCGTGCTGCTCCACACGGTCGAGAGATTGGCAGATTGGCACAGAGTGGACAGTGTGGGATGCTCAGTCCTGCATAAAGGTAGATGATCAGAGAAGAAGATCAAAATCTGTGAAATTGCTGGATAATCACCAGAGTTAATCTGAAAACTCTTGTTTTGCACCTTTTGTCAGCACATACAGTATTTGTTTAGAGTTTAGAGTTTATTTTATTTAAAAAGGGACAGTGTACAATATACATTGCACCAGGTTTTAGCAGTCATGCTAATTTCCACTTGTAGTAGGCTACCTTGGCAGGGGACAGTATTTGTGATGCTTAAAGTGTGCCACTTGGCTTGTTTGAAATGACTGGCTAACATGGCATCTAACAGCAATGGCAAGAATTGATGACAGACACCTGTGACAGTGTGCTCCCCACCTCTGACAGCCTCTGTCCACGTCTGAAGGTTTTTTTTTTTTTTTTTTTTGACCCTGCAAGTATTGGCACAGGGGTTAGTCCTATGTTCCCACCACCATAATGTTCCCACATTTCTTAAGGATAGGGAACGTAGACACGCTCCCACTGGGACAATACATTCAGTATCACCTTTGGATTTACACAACTGACTTTGTATTTTAACATTATTTTATCTCTCTTGTATAGTCACCAACAACTTTTTATGTGTAGTACTTTTATCTTTCATTTATTTAGTTTATTATAATTATGATAATATATTAATATCTTACTTATTTGTTGAATGACACATTGAATAACTCTTGAGTATGATAATGTGTTCATATTTTTCTACAGATTCCAATTGAATATACATGAATATACATTGTGTAGGTCCACATTTCTGGAGTCTTGGTTAAAACAATCACCTGTTTATAAAATCACTTTGGTGAACCTTTTCAAAGGAGGCCGTTTCAATTGAAATGATTAGACATAAAGGCTGTCCCCTCCCCCCTCTTTTAAATACATATAAAAGAGGATTTCTGAGTCGGCTCCAATGCAGGGGTTTTGATAAGAGCCTGGCAATCCATCTGAGTTATGTCACTCATTTATTGTTCACATTTGCATTTGCACAATGTCTGTAATTACAGGCTCTGAGGCTCTAGGCAGGTCGTTTATAATTGCGCTTTCATTATAACTCATTCACTCACAGAGACGCACACACACACAGAGATGACAGCTGCCATATGCAGACAGTATTTTCTGACATTCACATATATTTGCACTCAATTTTTCAAATTAAAAAAAAAAAAGTAGTGAAAAATTCCCAAAAGATCGGAATCATGCGGTGAAGACCAAATGATCAAAAACAAGAGTGCTTTTTGTTCCCGAAGCATAACGAAGCATGAACGCTAACCAAGTCCTTGTGTTCGGAGGGGCTCTCTACATGTGGAGTAAACTGGCATCAGAATGCAATGGCCCTGCTCTAGAATCTTTGGGTTGAACTCATAATCAGGAGAGTGGTGATTAGTTTGGAGTCCAACAAAAGACTGGGCCTTCTGGACATGGTATGAGGTACACCTTCTGAATGATCCATCACACTACAACGATCCAGACATTAGTTTAACTACTGTACTCATCTGATTACAGTATGTTTTAGCATTACACACTGGCATATGGTCTTGCCTACTTGGAATAATGCAACCATTAACCTTGCAAGTTCAAATCTAAAATCACAGAAGCTCCCCACAAACTTACTGTGTATACTGTACAATATTAAATGAACTGAGCTGGGTTAGGGTTAAGGTAGTGCCTATTAGCCTGCATTGCCTGGAAGGTGCTGTTAGGGGCAAAAAACACCATTGAACTGAAAAAGATGCCTTACTTTAAGCCCACCCTTTGTGACTTTCAGATTCTGTGGATGGATTACATCATGTTAATGTTTAAATTTGGAAAACTCACTTTGTCCTAACACACCACATGATCTTCAAACTCTCACCTTCAAAAACTTCTTGGAAATTATTTTGGAATTATTTGGTGAATACAAACCCATACCTTTGTTTTTTTTCGAAGCCAGACAGAATCTTGTGTGTATGTGTGTGTGTGTGTGTGTGTGTATGTGTCTCTGTGTGTGTGTGTGTGTGTGTGTGTGTGTGTTATTTATTTCAACTGAGGAGCAATGCAGGTTCCCACTTCCACTTCCAGCTTTCTGCTTACGCTGTACTTTCCCCCCAGGCAGGAAGCGTGTGTATAGAATGTAAATGAATGAAAAAAAAAAAACTATTAAGCTCCATTGTTTTGGGCCTACTGTGATCAGACCTAGGCACAGTGTTTGTAATCATGGTGTCACGTCCATTTACAGTACTCCAGAGTGACATTAATGCACCTTTAAGCTGGCCGCACACCGGTTCCGACAGCCTTGCAGAGCAAAACCGACAATTTCGCAACGAACCTAGCCCCTTGGCGTGAGAAATAACAATGGATGTCAATGGCAAAATAGACTTCAATCGTAATTCACAATTGACGGCGGAAGAGTTCGGCGCTGGTGTGCGGGGTTGCATTGAAAACAATGGAATAGAATGTTGAAAGCAGAGTGCTCAGCACTGTGTCGGAACCGGCGTGCGGTGGCCTTTAGAAGAGTACAAC